>QJNZ01000152.1:0-63328 GCA_004155055.1 Monosporascus sp. CRB-8-3
AGAAACGTTGTTCCGGGGCTCCCACACTATATATAGAGCTTTCTAGCCACCGCTCTCTAGAGCCCAGATTAACCAAGTCAATTTACACTTCACACACTCTATGCACTCCTTTCTAGCGATCAGCCTAACTGTCACAGTTTCAAACACTCAACTTGCTTATGTCATCGATCATCCATTATAGCTCCATCCCCTAAATAGGGGCGGACTTAGTGTGACAGTATTATTAATGTATAACTGTAACTTATACCGGTTCAATATCTTAACGCGATTGACTAGCCTGGATTTCGATTTGTTGTTAGGTACTGAGTATATGTCGTTACATTATGCTGCTGTCTACTCTATTCGTCCTATAAGTTATCACGACGATTCTAGAAGCCCCATTTCTAAATAGGTCTACGACTACGGACTAGGACATCTTAAGGTTAGACCAGCGGTCTGAAGATACTCAGACGAAATGCATACGAAGTAATAGTTTTCAGGATCAAACTCTGTCTGCGTCTGTAGCCCTCCGAAGTCTCGTTTCTCTACGCGTTCCTGGACCTCATCACTGGACTCAATCTTGATGAGGTGCCTGATTCCGGAGGTTCGCTCCTCAAGGATCTGCAACAGCTCATTCCATACCTTCTCTGGCGCTAGTCTACCTTCGCAACTTCTCATGTATGAGGAAAGAGCGGAACTGGCACAGAACAGATATCGGGATCAGCACTTTGCTATCGGTAGTTGATAGGTCAGGTCAAAGGCACATACTCATCGATAACGCAGTCATTCAGGTATTTCCCCGTAACTCTCCTCTCCCTGGGATTTAGCCGCTACCAGCGATCGGCCGCCCTGCTCAGTGATGCGAGCTGCAGCCTTAGCAAGAACCTAGAATACAAACGCGGCCGCCAGACGGACATCCTTCAGAAGTTCTCATTTAAAATAGCCTGGGTTCAGGGTATTGACTATAACCGGGTAAGGCTCGCCGACCAGGCTACCCTTAGAAGGTCTTAGACGCTCCGTCATCGCCCTAACGAGGAATCTGCATGAGTTTCGAGACGTAGTAACGAATTGCAGAAAAAGGTTAGCGTAGTAACGTATACATACGTATTTGTGTGCGTGCGTACGTGTGTGTGTGTGTGTTCCGTGTTTATGTTCATGTCCAGATGTGGTGCTCTCCCGGTCGTTCATATTCGCCTGCTTCTCATCGTTAAGAACGGCAAAAATGCTTTCCATCTGTGACCTCGGGAGTTGAACAATGGCATGTCTATCTGAAGCCACGACACCCATACGGAGTGAAGCCTTTACTGGTTGGCCTGAGCTTCGTATAGCTGGTAATAAAAGGACCGCCAGTTGGAATGTATTGATTACGTTGATAGTTAAAGTGCTCTCACGGCCATCGATCATGACAAAGCCTTGTGTGCACATTCCAGCGTTGAGACAGACAGTATCAAGCCGATCACAGGCTGCCATTGCACTTGCAAAATTCTGAAGAGACTTATGACATGCCATATCCAACTTGTGGACTTCGACGACCTCTCTTCTACTACCGATCCATTTACAAAGCATATCCGTCGCTTCCCGGCCTTTTCTAGGGGCCGAACTCCTAAGATGACCCGAGAAGCTCCCTGTCGGAGCTGATGACGAGCTGCTTCAAAGCCTAGACCACGGTTCGCTCCACTAATGAGAACAGTTTGGCCTTTAAAGTCATCTATTGGTATCGGCGGATCAACGAGGAGTTGGGAATAAAGGAAGGATGAAGCAGACACGGCTTTTGAACGATGAATCTGAAACTACTGGGCAAGGTTGTAACCCATGTTTCAAGGCGTCGAGTACATCTGCGACCTTAGTACCATTCGACAGAGGGAAGTTAGGGGAAAGGAAACAGATTATACCTTGCGCAAGCTTGTATCATGGTCATCATGAATATAGAATCCTTCTCATTGGGAATTTCTTGCACTGATCCAATCGAACGGGAGCCAAATGCGTCGGTAATAACCGTTACATCAGTAAGCTGGCAATTCCCGAATGCCCGAGACAACAGCCCCACCAGACCCAACATACACGGACAGGTCGCGCCCGGGTAGATCGAAAATCCTTCGGCAGAACATACCTGAGTACCTAGGTAGCTAGCCATACGTTAGCCCTACCCATCTAGCTACCTACAGTGAGGGTCCAAAATAACCCGGCCCAACCCCACAACTTCTAGCCACACCCATATTCATTAATAACTTTACTTATACGTATTTCAATTAAATAAAATCGTAAAAATAAACGGGTTTTATTATTATATTCGTTTGTTTCTAAGCTTTAGAACCGTATATACTAACCTTTAGCTTTTTTAACAGCCCGTAGCCGTTTCCTTACAAACGTAATAACTTTTATTATAAGGGTATTCGGGATAGCTTCTTACCTTTTATGTAAATATTCGATAAAATGGGCGGTATCCAGTTGATTTTTTTTGAGTTCCTAAAGTTCCGGAAATATGTTTTTTAAATTTTTTTTGAATGCAGCCTATATATGCTTAATTGGGTTGAAATTAGGGCTGTATGGTAGCCAGTCCGCAAGGACCTTTATAGCGTTGTTTATTAATTAGTTTAGGGATTTTTCGCAGACGTATATAGTAACGTTATTTTGTTGAAAAAGGCGCTATAGTTTATAAATTAGTAGTAATCCTTTACTTAAAGCTTTTCAATAGCTTTAATTATTGAACCTTTGTTTAGAACTGTTTGGTTTTGGGGTTGGATCGCGTTATATAACGATAAGAGGTGTGCGGCATTTTTTCCCGTTCGTCCCGATTTATATGCTACCTTAAATTATGATGGATATATTTGCTTTAACGTAGTTCTTGAGGTTGACGAACTTTTTGTTTTATTTTTCGAACGGGAAACGGAATATTTAAGCCGTTAGGTTGCTGGAGGAGTTTTGTGTGACGGCTGGGCTAGTTAACCAACTATTAAACCTAGTCGTACGGTTTATGTTGGCAGTTATATTGTGGGAATCTGAGCAATGAGGGTAACTAGTTACGTCTGGTAATACTAAGGGTGTTTTGGGTAACTAAGTTGTATTGCAAGCTGGTGCTATCTAAGCTATAGAAGAACGAGCGTATATATCCTTTTTGATTTACTGGTTTACCCTTTATAAGCTGGTAATCCAGTTACGTAACTTAACTTATTTAAATTCTGTTTCGGTTTACTGGGACCGTTTTTAAGGCTTTCCCTTTGTTAGGTTGTAATACGATTTTCCTTTTTCTAGAATCCTTGCTTTTAAAGATTTTTTTTCCCGTAAGTTCTTAATTTTATTATGTTAAATCGTATTATTAAGAGTCGTTTATATAAGATAAAGCAGCGTTATACTTTGGTTAATTTAATTAATCTCGAAAATTTTAAAGTAATACCGTATTTTTTTTATTCCTTTAAAGGATTTAACTATTAAATAATAGCAGGGGTTTCCCGTTGTAAAAAATACGTCCGTCGTAATCGTTTTCATAATAGTATTAGTATTCCCGTAACGATAGTTAACCGTTACGTCGCCGAGGTTTATCGTTTAAAAAAGGAAAAGCTTACTGCGGAGTAAGCCCTTGCCGAATCCCTAACTTGCCTTTTTCGTATACGTAAATAACGTTAATAATACCAAACTTAAAATGCGAAATTCGTAAATCGTACCTTACAGTTTTTGGACAAGCAGGACAAGCTTGACTGTTAAGAGTTGGAGTCGGCGGTAGTTGTCCAGGCCTTTAGTAATGCTGACGTTATCGATTAGGGGGCCGTGGACCGAGCTTTTTCTTTTTTGAATAACGTAAATTGGGGTATTTTTAACCCCGAGAACTTCGACGTTGTTAATGGAAGCTTTTTAGCAGGCGCTAAGCGCTAATAAGGTTTTTAGCGGGTTCCCAGGTATTTTCGAAGTTTGGGTAATTTTTTTATTTGACCAGGTATTAGGTAAATCCTTATTCCTTTTTTATATCGAGGATTTTTTTTGCTTTATAAATTGGTACGTTTTCTTTTACCTTATCTTCGTATTCTGTATTAACTTTAATAGTATTCGCTGTTAATTTAAATAAGGAAATATGAAAGATTAAATAAAGTTTAACTTTAAATGGTAGTTTTAATTAGTAATTGTTTTTTAAAATTTTTTTAATAACTTCGTACGGTCCGATATATTTAAAATCGAGTTTGTGATTAGGTCGTTTTATTTTAATATTTTTAATAGTTAAGTAAATTATTTTTCTTTTCGAGAAGATTAGTTTTAACTTTTTTTGGTTATAATATTTATTTATTTAGTTGCGTAAGAATTAAAGTTTTATTTTTATTTCTTAGTATAATTATTTAATTTATTTTAAGGTAAATATTATTTTAATATTAATCGGTTTTTTTTAATGTTTCTTTGTAGATTTCTAGGGTAAAATTAAAGTTAGTAGTTGCTAAAGTTATTTTAATATTATCGTAGTAGCTGGTGTTATAGGTTAGTTATATAACGGGTAGTTTCTTAATTTAGTTATTTTATTCGTAATTAATATAGTATTGTAAGTATATTTTTAGCGTTTGGTTGGTTTTTTCCGTTTATCCGTTTATTTAAGATTTAAAGGCGTTTAATAATTTATGGTTTAATCCGAATTATATTATTAGGCTTTGTTAAAATTTTAAAATAAAGGTTATATTTTTGTTAAAAATAATCTTTGTTAGTAATCCGTATATGCTGTATATATGTCGGAAAAAAATATATATTATCTGTTCGGTATTTGTGTTTTTATTAGAGATTTGCTATTTGTGCTGTATCCCCCTTACTATTCGTGCTGTGTCCCACTTTTAACAGTTGCTTACAGCCGCTACAGATCTGCCACCTATCAGCTCCTAGCTGCAATTGCAGTTGTAACGCTTTTAATTACAATTATCTTTTTTAACTGCAATCCTTTAATAACAGTTATAACAACTTCGTTACAATAACAACGCGTTATTTCGGCCATGACGGCTATCCCGAATCCTGAAAAAGGCGACGTGTACGGCCGTAACGCTTCGGATCTCAGGGTGGAACTAGTTGGAAACCGACAGCTATGCCAGGTGTGTATCAGCTGGAAGGTGGGGCACACAGCGCGAATAGCAAGGGGGATACAGCACAAATAGCAAATCTCTTTTATTATATAGTAAAAAATAAAAGAATTTTGTAAATCGATTAATAATTATAAAGATACTGTTATAATATATGTTTGTAACTGGGTTTTTTAATAATGCAAATTTGGTAATAAAATTAAATATAATTAAATATAATAGTTATTTAGCGATTAGTAGTGGTTGTAGTTTTTTATATAATTTATACCTTTTAACTTTTGCCTTTAAGCAAATATTACATTAACATATTACTTTTTATATTATTAATTTTATTTTAAGAAAGTAATATATTCGTTATAATCGTTTTAAGGTTTTATAAATCCCTGGGTGTCCGTATTGTTGGTATTTGTATATTTTTCGTGTTAAAGTTTTTTGATATTTTTCTAGTACGTGAATTTTATTTTTTTTCTGGTTTTCGGGTAAGTTATCGTAATATTGCTGTATTTCTCGATGTATATTTGCTGTAAACGGTTTGATAGTAATTACCCGTTATTGTTATAGGTATTTTTCTAAAATTTCATCGAAAATAGTTTGTTGTATTTTTATTTTAGGTTTTTTTAGGTCGGGTTATTTATTAAGTATATCGGCCTTACCGTTTTCCGATCTTTTACGGTAGATAATAATGTAATTAAACTTTAAAAGGTATTTTACGTATTATAGTTATCGTTTAATTAGCTCTTTAATAGTTGCGAAATAGGAGATGTTCTTATAATCTGTATATATTTCCTTTTAAATAATATTTAAATTCTTTAAAGGCTTTAAAAATAATTAAAAACCTTTTATCGTAAATGGAGTAATTCAACTTAATACTATATAGTTTATATAAATAAAAGCCGATTAAATATAATTCACCTTTTTTATTTCGTTAGCAGGTTATTGTTCCTAGAGCGACATTTAAAACGTTAGTTCCGAGTTTTATTAGTTTATTTAAGTCGTACATTATCAAAATAAATTCGTTAGTAAAAGCGTTTTTAAGTTGTTAAAAAGCTTTTTCTATAACTAAGGCCAATATAAAACGTTGATTTTTTTTAGTAAGTTCGGTTAATAGTATTGCGATTTTGTTAAAGTGTTGTATAAATCGTCGATAGTAGTTGGTAAGTTTTAAGAAAGATTATATTTTTTTTTAAGGTATCGGTTATTTTCGTATTACTGCGATTTTTTCAGCGTTTATCCTGATTTGTTTTAAAGTAATGATATATCCTAGGTATTTTATTTTTTATATGTAAAAGGTGTTTTTTTCGGTATTAACTAGGAGATTAGCATTTTATAACGTTTATAAAACGTTTTAGATATATGCGGTATATGTTTTTATTTTTGAAGTAAATAAGTATATCGTTTAGATAATATATAACGAAAATATTAAGGTATTTCCGAAGTACGTAATTAATTATCCGTTAAAAGGTTGTTAGCGCGTTTATAAGTCCGAATAGTATAACGAGGTATTTAAATAATTTATATTTGATTTTAAAAGTTATTTTCCATTTATCGCCTAGATTAATTCGGATTTAGTTATATTTTTCTCGTAGATTTAGGGCGGTAAACTATCTGGCTTTATAAAGATGATTCTTTATTTCCGTAATTAGTGGTAAAGGAGTTTTATTTTTAACTGTAATATCGTTAAGTTATCGGTAGTTGATGATAAGTCGTAGTTTTCCGTTTTTCCTAGGTACGAAGAATATAAGGTATCCTGCCGATAACTTAGAATACCGTATGTGTTTTTTCCGTAACTTGTTTTTTAGGTAATTTCGGAATGCATATAATTTTTTTTGGTTTAGGTTGTAGATAAGGTAAAAGGTAGGTGTTTTGTTATTTTTAAAAACTATTTTATGATTTTATTTGCTGTTTTATAGTAATTTCGTGTCGAGTTTTTCTTAAAAAAGCTTTTTATATTAGTAATAATATAGTGGTACTTTTATCGTTTATTCTGATGGTTTCTCAGGTCGTACTTATAAATTGTCGTTTATCTATCGGAAACGAGCTTTAAGGCTCGTAATAATGCGTCATATTTTTTTGTTATATTCTTTGTTTTATATGTCTTATATTTTTAGGTGGTAAGGTTTCTGTCGTATTTTTATACCTGTATTCGTTATTTTTATTAATCGAATATTAAGATTTCGTATCGTTTATATTTTGTTTAAGATTAGAAAGTAAGCGGAAATTTACTTAATTAGTTTCCTAGTTAATTAATAGGTTATATTAGCGCAATTATGGTTTTTTTAGGATTATATTATATCCGTTTAATGAGATAATGTCGAAATTAATGGTTTGTTTTTTTCCTTTAATAAAGGTTTTAAGGTAATTAATTTCGCGTTTAACTTATTTATTATCGTAGGCAAATCTTTAATTTTCGGTATTTTCGACCTTATAGGGGTAATATTTTTTTCTATGGTAATTTCGATTGATTTATTACCTTTGGATTAATGTAGTTTATAGTCGTTATTTCGTAGTTTACTATTGCGGTGTATTAATTTTTTTTAATCCACATTTGTATTGTAATAACGTTATCGCCTGTGATTCTGATTATCGTATTTAGAGCCTTTTTATGGTGCTGTAATTTGCCTTTTTTTTTCTTTTTTTTTTTTGCTTACCTACGGCTTTTCTATAGGTGGCGTCGGTCTTTTGGGGCCGGTAATAATCCCTTAATTTTTACTATACGTTTTTTATTTTGTTGCTAAAGTTTTTTTACCTGTCGTTCCAGGTGCGTTATTCGTTTTTGAAGTTGTTTAACGTATTGTTATATTTTTTGTTGTTCGTAGGTTTGTTTCGCGAGTTTTTTCTTTGTGTTTTTTGCGAGGGGTTTAATTGTTTTTTTATTTGGTAATGTTGATTATAAGCTATCCCTTTTTTTTTTTACTGGGCTTCGTTTTTTAAGTTTTATTAGTTTTTTTTGGCGAAGCTTTTAATCTCGTTTTAATTGTTTGTTATTTTTCCGGATCGGTGGCGAAGGCTAGTTGAATGTCTAGGTCGGTGATAGTTCGTTGGCAATGTTTTTTTACTGTTTTTTGGATTAACTTTTTTTCTGTTTGGTGGTCGTATTATTTATGGTAACAAAAAAGGTCCTTTTGTAAGTACGATTGTCCGGGGGGCTAATTTTACTAGGTTACCTTTTAATCGACTTTATCCTGGTTTACGAATAATCGTAGATGTTGGTATTATTGTTGGTTGTTTTTATTAGTTTTTCGTTATTTTTTAAAGTTAAACCTTTTTTAATATATTCGGGTTATTCGTTTTTGGATTATTTCCTTTTATTTTTAGTAAAATTAATATTTGGATTTGTTACAATGAATAGCGTGGATTTTAGTGTGGCGTTTTAGTTTTCCTGGGCAGATGTTTTTTTTCCAATCGTAGTGGTCTTGTAGTTACTTTTGTAAGGCTTGTTAAGTTTGTTTTTATCGTAGGTTTTTTTGTCGAGATTAGGCGAGTAGTTTTTTTTAGTGAGGTCTTTCCAAATGAGGTGATCTTTGTGCTATTATGTTACTGTATACCGTGGTCGGATTATGTTAATTGTTTTTTATTTTCTTTTTTATTAATTTGTTGTTATTTTTCGAAAATAAGTGTTTAGTTATTTTATCGAAGTTTTTTAAAGGCTTTATATTTAAAGGTTTTATGTTTTATTTTGTTACAGTTGTAATATTTAATTTATGATTAATTTTGTCGTTAAATTGTTTTAATTTATATAGGGCCTGGCGCCGTGTTATAAGACGTGTTTGTTTGTCGTAAGGCGTTAGTGTTAGCCGTATATGTAGGCCTAATGTTTCGTTATGTTTTAGAATTTCGAGTTTTCTATGCGTATTATTTGTTATCGATTTTAATTGTTATCCCGATATAGTTAGTTAAATATTTAGGCCGGTTTTCTTTAAATAACTTTTCCTAGACCTCCTTTTTTAAGCTGTTAAAGAATTTAACTATAAGGGCTTTTTATCCTTAGTTTAATTTGGACGCTAACTGGACGAAGGTATTATTATAGGTTAAGGCGGCTTTTTTCTAGCGTAGTTTTTTTATTTATATTTCCGCTTTTGTTTTTTCGTTTATTATTCCGAATACTTTTTTCAAGATACTCTCGAACTTTTCGTAATTGTTGTAAATTTTATTACCTTGCGGTTTTGTTATTCTAGTAAAAGGGTAACGTATTTTTTTCGTATTAGTTCGAACTAGGTAGTTATATTGCCCGTAAGCAGCCCGGCCGCAAATTTTATTCGAGCTATAAAAGCAATAAGTTAAATAGGGAAATACCCGAAATATGTTCGGTATTAGGTTAGAAATAGTTAAAGTTTGGTAAAGGTTCTGTTAAAAAATTTAGGTTTAGGTATTTTTAAAATTTTTTCTGGTTTTTTAGTAATTGTTAATTAAATAGTTTAAAAACTTTCGTTACGAGAAAAAGTTTTTTTGCTTTTTTTTCCGTTTCCTTTTTACTTTTTTTTTCGAGACGTTTGTATGTTGTTTAAAGGGAAATAATAAAATCGTTTTTTTCTTTTTCGAATTAGGTAACGCGGTCCGTAATGGCGTTAAGTTTTTTAAGAATTTCGTTTGCCGAAAAACGGGGATGTTTTTTTTTGTTGTTAAAAGTTATTAATTTTTTTAAGACCTTGTAAATAGGTTATTTTTTGGTTTGTTTGCTGGTAGATATAATATTAATTAAAATTATTAAAGTTTAATAATATTATTAAATAAAAACTTATAACGTATAACGGCTAAGTTAATTAATTAATTATTAAACTTAATTATACGATTTATATTAATAGTTATATTATAGAAATTTAAGTAATAAATGTAATTAATTACGTTTAGTAATATTAAGGGTATTTTAAGTAATTATGTTATAATATAAACTGGTATTATTTAAGTTATGGAAAAATGAGCGTATATATTTTTTTTAACTTACTGGATTACCCTTTATAAGCTGGTGATTTAATTTACTGGTTTACCCTTTGTAAGCTGGTAATCCAGTTACGTAACTTGACTTACTTGGGTCCTGTTTCGGTCTACTGGGACCGTTTCCGAGGCCTCCCCTCTGTTAGGTCGTAACATTTTAGTAGGAGGATTTGTCGGTGAAAATAACCTGGAATTATTAGTTAGAAGTTATATTAACTTTAACGTTATATATTTGGAACAATTTTTTAAGGTAATTAAGTTAATAATATGCGAAAGTATACCTAATTTTTGCCGTTTTTTTCGAAAGTGGTATTTTTTTGGTGGGATTTTTATTTGCGAAAGTTTTGTTTTTTTATAATACGCTTGATGGAAGTGGTGTTAATTTTGAACTTTATTGCTTTCCGGATGTTTTTATACGTAGCTTTTCGGTTTTTTTTGTAAAGTAAAAGAATTTATTTTTTTTGGCGTTTTGAAAAGCCCGGGCGACCTTTTTTTTTTTTCGGATTAAACGTATGGCCGTTTTTTTAGTTGTTGATAATAGAAGTAATAATAGATTTCGAGGTTTTAAATAGGTCCATTAGGCGACGTTATGGTATCTTAAGTTTATTTGCGGTAATAATGTAAGCCTTTTTTCTGGGAGTAAATTCCTGGCCTTTTTGACGACCGGCTGTTAAATCGGCGTAAAAAGCTTTAAATTTGGCTATGAATTGAAGAAGTTATGAATTTTGGAAAGTTGGGTGTTAAAAAGAGGTGGTTCTGAAAATCGGGTGGCTGGGAAGCTTGGGCCGGGTTATTTTGGACCCTCACTGTAGTTATTCATCCTAGACAATCAATGACAAACACTAGTTTAGCATTTCGTGCCTTTTCCGCTAATAATAGTAATAAATGCCATTAGGGTCGGGTAGGGTAAGTTAATCAATATACGCCCGCGTGTCGGCTGGCATTGTAAAAGCTGCGATGATCTGGCGGCTTGATGAACAGCAGCTCCTAGGTATTCCACTTCATCACTACTATCATTTTTAAGGCGATTGGGCATTGTGACAAAACCCGATAACCATGTTGGAAAACCGCACCTAACCTTCATAAACCCAGCTCTTCAGATCGTACATATAATTCAATGTGAGATTTAAGACCTGATAATGTCCCGCCATAGTGTTGGGCCTCACATTTTTCAGGTCTGACATTCAACTAGGAATGTGATAGGGGTTATAGCACTCAGAAAGGAATAAGGGGTGCATCTTGCAATATCGCCCGAACAGTTTACGTTGTCACTGCTATTTCAGAAGGTATCCCCAGCCTTATTTGTGTTCTCACTAATTACATGCTTTTTCGCGCTAGGACATACATTCTTCTAGTCATTCACTGAACTCGGTAACGTCTTTGTTCCACGAATACCTGCAATGTTCCAGCAAGTTTGAGGTGCGGCCTACTCGGGGAGCACATCCAGCTCTTCATAGTGTCGGTAGATACCCAGCGGTGAGTATTTCTGTCGCCTCTCACTGGCGAGGTAGGCAGAAATCCTTGGCCGCGCCTTAACCGCCTCATATTGCTGGAAGAGACGATCGTACTTTCCGGACTCTTTGGCTGCAGCCATGACCTTGGGAAAGGCGTGTTGGGTGCCATCCAGGCACTATTATATTCCGCATCAGAAGTTGATAAACACCCAAAATTTTTGTGGACTAAAAGGTAAAAGAAATACAGAAGAAACCAGAGATAGCAGTCAGGGATACATGATTGGAGTCTGAGAACCTCGTAATGAAATAAGCGCACCTGAAATAAGACCAGATCTGCGTAAGTAAAAGTGCCTCCATAGAGCCAAGGCCCATCGCCGCTTGCCTCGCCCTTGAGTACCTTTTCGAAGTACGCGAGGAATTTGGGCAATCGAGTCTTGATGAACTCCTTGCTACGGCGTAGAGCTTCCGTCTTCTGTTCCTCGTAGTATAGCTCTTTGGCAATAGGGTGGTGGCAGTCGTGGACCTCGTTACTTAGGCCATCAAGGGCAGTCAGTACAAGCGCGTTTATCTTATAGATATCGTTCTCCTTGCCCGGGGTCGAAGGCACAAGCCCTAGTCTCGGGCCAAGGTATGTCAGGATATTCGGTGTTTGAGAGATCAATAAGTCTCCATGCTTCAAGATTGGGGGAGCATAGGGAGGTGAGTTGTTCTTGTCTCCAAGATTATGGTCGCTCATCTGAGCCCAGACAATGTCGGCGCACTTCTGTGCGTCCAACCTAGCTGTGTCGGAGTACGACGCCCCAGCCTCCTCCAGGGCGAGGCGAATATGCTCACCACGGCCCGGCGCACCAGGCCAGTAGATGAGTTCGTAGGTCGCAGCCATTACGGTGTCACAGAGAAGGAATTGTTATGAGTATCCGCTGAACCCGGGGACTGACGAATAAAGGATGAATGTAGAAATTGAAGAAAGCAATCGGAAACAGTAGGTTTGAGTGTCATGGCACAGAAAATAAGGGTCTTTTCATATGGTTGGCGTTGCTGCCTGCTTCTTTGTCATACCCCGCGCTAGCTACGTAGGTATCCGGTCGGCGACTCATGAGCAAAGTAACATCGGGCATTGGTTGATCCATAAGACCGGTTTCCCGAAATCAATATACCGATCGTATGTCACTTTAGGAAACCGCTCGAACCCTAAAAGGATACTTATTATGTCTCATGAGTTACCTTATGGTAGTAATGCAATGCGTAGCGAAAGCTCTTGTTACACACAGCCTAACTTAATTTAGGTCGCCCTAATAAGCCACAATAATCGATGCTGTTCTACATCCCAAGCCATCCGGATAGATAACACCAATGACTTTTCTGATCGATGGCATTGCGATCGTTACAGGTGCCGGTAAGTTATCATGACCATAGCCCATCAACGTCTAACTATCTAATGAGTTAAACGATGCTTAAAGGGAGCGGCATTGGGAGGGAATGCTCCCTGGCATACGCGGCAGAAGGTGCACAAGCCGTAGTCATGGCTGATCTGAACTACGAAGGGGCGCTTGAGACAGCGCGCCAAAGCGAGCCCATAGCCACGAACCCGGGTTTCAAAGCTCTCGCCATCGCTGTAGACGTCAGCGATCGTAACAGTGTCGACGAAATGGTCGACTCTGCTGTTAAGAACTTCCCGCGTATCGATTATCTTGTCAATAGCGCCGGCATCGGTGTACAGAAACACCTCCCCATTGAGGACGCTGATTTGACAGAGATGGACCGATTTTGGCAAGTCAATGTCCTGGGGACATTCAACTGCATCCAGGCTGTAACAAAAGTCATGAAGCAGCAGAGCGTCAAGAAGATTTGCAGTCGGTCAAGGGAACGAGAAGTCGGTAGAGGAGTGATACTTAACCTTGGGTCTTGCAATTCTTACATAGCCACCCCAAACATTGTTCAGTACACGACGAGCAAACACGCTGTAATTGGTTTGACCAAGAATGCAGGTATGCACCTCAAAACCATCACCATTTCAATATTAAGGAGGTTGATCAAACGCATAGCGTTGGAAAATGCGGCCTATGGAATTCGTGTCAACGCCATCTGCCCTGGTTGGGTAGACACTCCTATGGTAGACGCTGCCATTGCTGGAAACCCTAATTTGCCGAAGATGATGAAGACTGTCATACCAATGTCAAGGATTGCCCAACCTGATGAGATCGCAGATGTTGTCATGTTCATGACATGTCCCAGGTCAAGCTATGTTACTGGCGTAGGATGGCTCGTGGATGGGGGTACAACTCTTCAGTTACCAACATATTGATACCGAAATAGGTAGATTAATTGTTTCCACAGGTTTAATTACTTTTTCCACATAGCCTTGTTAGTAAACGGTGGACTCCCGTTTCCCCTACAATCCGTTTTTTGTGTCCGCTCCCGTACGTTTTGGTTGAAGGCCATAGTTTGAAAAACGGGAAGAGTCCCCTCAATCGTATCTGTGCCGCTTTCTAAGAGATTAAGGGCCTGAACGACAACGGGCTTAAGGGCAAAATAAGGGGACTAATGGCCTAATAACACCACCTTCTCGGTACGAAATACCTAGCCAAGACGTTAAATACCGAATCTAGCCCATTTTAACTGTAAAATAAAGAACGTAGATAACGAAATCGTAAAAGTTTTATTTTATAAAACATATTTATAATTATAAAATAAAATAAAACTTTTAAATACGTATTAACCAGTACTTAAAGGTTTATATATACCTTTAAACTTTTCGTAAATATTATTTTACAAAATTTTAAAATACCGTTAAAATAGTTTTATATAGTTCATAATATTTTAAATAATTAAATAAAAATTATCATTCTTTTTTAATTATTAAATATTATTTTTAAAAATAATGACTAAATTAAGAATATACGAAATAAAAAAGGAATTATATAATTCGCGTTATTTAAAAATTAAACTTATCGTTATATAAGTATTTAATATATTAAAATAATTTAACTTTATACGATATTCGGCGTTTAAATATAGTTTATTTTCATAAATCGGCTTCGTATATATCGTATATATCTTATATTACTTTATTAAAAACGTATAACTATAATTAATAATAATGATTAACGGTTAAATTTAAAAAAGTTAATTTAATAAAAAGGTTATATTTTATAAAAATATATACACCTGAAACAAGAGAAAATTTAAAAGTAATTAATTATTAAATTAAAAAGAATAATTATATATAATAATTTTAATAAAGTTTTTTCGATTATAAGGAAATTATTAATTTATATATAAATTTTTTTAAAAAAATTAAATATTTTAAAAATTATTATAAAACTTTTTCTTTCTTATAAATCTTTTATTTAAATAGTTTTAGATTACTAAATCCTTATTACCCCTAATTAAACGCCGTATTTTTAACGTATAATAAAATATTAATATTAAACATTTTGAATTATAAAACTTAATAACGTAATAAAAAAAATATAATAATTTTTTTAGTAATTAATTCGTTTTTATTTAAAGATTATAATTTATATCTGTAATTGCGATTTTTCGTAAAAGGCAAAATTAATTTCGGTCGTAAAATAAATAAAGTTATTTATTTTATTAAGAAACGATAATTTAAAAATTAAAAAAGTGATTACTTGTAAAATATTAAATAGCCGTAGGCTAAAGTGAGGTAATTACCGACCAGTCTTAAAGCGGATTCCAAAAAGTAAATATATTAGGTTACTTCTATTTAACATCTTTTATTAATTACTAAATAATATATTTATATAAATAAGTAAGTCGGCGGTTAATCGGTTATTAGCCGTAATCCCGTAAATTTTATATTTTCATAATTACTTCCCTGTTTTAAATTATTAATCTTTAACAATATTATTATTAATTTAGCATATTATAATCGCAAATTCGGTTAGGTATATTTACCGAAAATTTTTCATTATAAATACGTAAATTATGTTATATTATAAAATAATTATTATAATAATTAATACGTACTTTATTAAATAATTTATTATATTCCGCCCAGTTTTTTATTTCGATCCGTTTTTTAATCCCGTTTTATTTATTTTTTTCTTTTTTTTTTCCGCATCCTTATCTTTATTTCCTTTACGTATACGTTTCGTTTAATCTCTTTTTTTTCCGTATTTCCTATTTTTTCTTTTCGTTTAATTTTCGTACGTTCTCCGGCTTATTTCCGTTTATTATATTTATTTCCAGTAAATAATTTTACAAAAAATAATATTTTAATACCGATAAAAGCTAGGAATTCTTTAAACGTTAACTTTTTAATACTAACGATATATCGGGTACTAATCATATTACAAACGGTAATAAACCGTATTATATTTATGTAACGCAATATTATTTCGATTACCGTACGGTTTATATTTAAATTCCGGACGCCTTAAATTACGTCGTAATTAATTATTACTACAAAACTTTTCGTACGGTAAATATTTATTTTTAATATTATTAATACCGTCGTTTAATTTCTGTTTAAATTCCGGTTATTTTTAAAGATACTGCTTAAATTATTATTTATTTCGCCGTCGAAAACTAAAAATTGATCGACGAACTTAAAACGGTTTATACTGTTAATATTTAAATTAAACGCGATAATATATTTGCAATCGGTTACCGATTTAACATCCTTTATAAAGCTAAATTCGCCCTTAAAACGGCTATTAATAAAGAAAATCGTTTTTTTAATACTTCGGAAATAAATTTCTAATTATCCGTTATAATTACGGAAATCCAATCTTAACGTTATCTTATAAATTTACAAACTTAAATTATATTTATAAACTACCCGATCTCTTTTTTACTATTTTACGGTTAATCTCCGATTAAACGCAATCTTATAATAAATTTATAAATAAAAAAATCTTCGAAAACCATTACGCTACCGTATTCCTTACTTACGAACACTTTCCGCCCGTCCTCCGGCGTCTCGATAAAACTTTAATATTTATCGATAACTATAATTAAAAAAAACTTTTAACCGGTAAAGCCGTTATTAAATCTAAATATTTTAAATACTTTAAAAACTACAATTTATTTTTAATTAATAACTAATTATATTTTAATTCTCTAAACCTTATTTTTCGTTAAAAATAAAACGTTCCCGAATCTTTTCCGGGTTTTACGCTTAATAAAACTAATAAACGTACTTATATTTTACCGTCATACGTTCTTTAATTACTTTCCGATATTTTATATTAACTTCCTTAATACGTTTATTAAAATTTAACTAATATAAAACTTAATAACTAAATATAAAATTTTATTTTCGAAATAAAAATTCGACTTTTTTTTTATCGTTTATCGGTTTCCGTTTACCTTTCATTTTATTTACGAAAAAATTATAATTTAGTTTTTTATATTTTAACCTGATATAAAATTCGATAATTAAACATAAAATTTACTTTTAAAATAAAAACTTAAATTTCTTTATATCGTTATTTAATTTCCGGCTATATTCCGGTTTATTATATATATTTAATAATATTTAATCGATCGGTTTTTAACTGGTATACGATAAAATAATTACTTATTAAAAACTTAAAAATAATTATATAATTAAATTCGATTTTACTATTTTAATAGTATTTAAAATTACCTTTTATATTTTTACGATTATTATACGATTAATTTCCGATCGGGTTATTATAATTTTATAAGTTCTAAATTATTTTTTTTCTTATATATACGCTTAATTTTCTTTTTATAACGTTCTAATATTTTTAACGCGTATTCGAAATATTTTCGGGATTTTTACGTATTATATTCGGCAAATTAACTTTTTTATTTAATAAAATATTTACGTTATTCCCGGTTATTACGGTAATAAATAATATTTTCTATTGCCTATTCTTTTTATTTTTTTATTAAGTTTAATAATATCATTTAATTATTACCCGATTTCCGATTATATTACGCTTTTAACAGGGATATTAAAAATATATTATATATTCGTTAATACTTAATAAGAAAAATTATTTTATATATTTAAAAATTTATTCTCTTTTTAATTATTATCTAGATGTAAATAAATACAAACTTTTTATTTTTAAATTTAAGATTTTTAGTTAAAAAATTTATTTATTACCTTAGCGAAAATTCTATAGGTATATAACGTTAATTATAATATTTTTTCTAGGCTGTTATTGCTTTTTCCTAATATTTACATATTATTCGGCAAACGGCCATAGTTTTTTCGAATTATTTTTTATCTTTTTTTACTTATTTTTTAAATTTTTATAAAAAATATTTTATTATTTTTAAATAATACCCGTATAAAACTTTAAACGGCGAACGGCCGGTAAATATATTCCGCATTTCGTAATAACTTTATCTAATTATTTTAATATTTATTAACGTAATTACGAAAATAATATTTTAAAATTTAATAAATACGTTTTATTTATTTATTAATTTGCGGATAATAAACGGTCGATATCCGCCGTTTTATTTTTCATTTTTTACAAAATTTAGCTTAAAATTAACTTATTAATAACTTGTTTTTATTATTAATAATTCTTATCGGTATATTAAATTTATACTTTATTTTATCGTAAAACAATTAAGTTAATTTAACTGTAATTAACGTTTTAATTATAAAAATAAATCAGCTTATTTTCGTAAAATAATTAATAATTACTAAGATTATATTATATTTTAGCCCGTTTAATTTTAAACTTTTAAAAAATCTTATATTAAAATCTAACGTAATTTTTTAAAAAGGTTATTTAAATAATAACAAGAACTATAATTGCCCGTATAACTTATAACGTAATTTTATCGTTCTTTAACAGCTTGGATATTATTTAATATATTTTCGAATATCGTTTGTTATATTTTCTTAATAAAACTTTTTAATTATAAATTCCAATATACGAACGTATTTTAAATACCCTGCTTTTAAATCGTTATAATATTAACTAATTAATTGTTTTCCTAAACCGTTTTATAACGGGATTACGAATTTATCCTAATAATATAAAACCTTATTCGGATTTAAAAAATATTTTCCCTTTATTTCGGTTTAATATTTAATTATCCTTATTAATTTTATAATATTTAAATTCTTAATTTACAGCTTTCGAACTTAATTATAAAACTATCGGGAAACTTGTAGTTATAATACCGTTTCGTTCTTATATATAGCTAGATACCACAATGGCACTTTACCTTGTATAATACCTTTTCGTTCTTAATTAATTCCTTTACTAAAAAATATAAAACGTATTAGTTATAAACAATAACTTTAATATTAATCTCGTTTTTTTTAAACTTTTCGGAATTCAATTATAATATAATTATAATTTACGGCTATTATTATTTAATTGCTAATCGTATTAATATTACGATCCTTATTTATATTATTATACGCAAATAATAAATACGGTAAATATATAATTTTTTAATTTTTTTTTCCTTTTAAAAGCTTCCTGCGATTGTATAACGAAAATTTTCCGTTTTTTTTATACGGACGGTAGCTACTTAAGCTTTTATTATTCGGAATTTATTTAAAAATTTTACGGCAAGTAAATTTTACGTTATCTTTACGAAACCTTTTGCTTTTTTATACTATTTTAAATTACGTTATATGTTTACCACGGTTTTCCGTATATTTTTCGGTATATTATCCGTAAATTTAAGTTTTTTTAATAATATAAAAATTACATTTTTATATATAATTTCCTTTAATATATAATCTGGACGTCTTAATAACTTATCTGCCGGGTTAACAGTATCCGGTTAGTATTAAATTTTAAAGTTAAACTAGGAAAGGCGATAAATTTATCGGGTTAATTTGCTTTTAAGATTACAAGCTAACGCCTTAACGATATCTTTTAACGTTATATAATCGGTAAGTATTAGGAAATTTTTTTCCGTACTTTCAAGGTATTGTCGTTAATATTTTAAATATTTTATAATTATTAATAATTTTTATTACTTTATAATTTACCGTTTATCGGTTGGGTTAAGTTTCCGTAATTAATATGCGATTAGGTATTAATACTTTTTATGTTTTTATAATAAGATTTTTGATATAACCTTTATAAAGGCGTTTATTTTAAGCTTGGTATTTTTTAAATTATCTTAATATCGGAGGATAGGCGCTAACTAGAAGGCGTTTTTTAATTTATAAAATGTTTTTCTAGTCTTTTTAATTATTAAAACTTTGTTATTTTGCCCTTATTTTGCATTTTTTTTTAATAGCTTAGTAATAGGCTTAGTAATATGTAAATAATAAGCGATAAATTTCGGATAAAAATTTGCGAACTTTAAGAAAATTTAGATATTACGAATAAACTTTAGTTTTGGCCATACTTTAATAACGTTAACCCGTTAGCGATTTATTTCTAAGTTTTCGGTATTAACTATGAATTCTAAGAATTTTATCCTTTTTTTAAAAGATTTACATTTAAATAATTTAACGAATAGTTAATATTATAACAATTACTTATAAACAAATTAAAAATGTTTCGTATATTTTTTTGGTTATTTAAATAAATAATTATATTATTTAGGTATATTATATATATATAAGTTTAAAATATAACCGGTGCGTTAATAAAGTTAAACGGCATAACCGTATATTCGAACTAACCGTAGCGCGTTCGGAAGGCAGTTTTCCATTCGTTACCCTTTTTAATTCTAATACGGTAGTATGTATTTTTAAAGTTAATTTTTAAAAATACTTTAACTAACCCTAATCGGTCCATAAGCTTTAAAATCAAAGGTAAAAAATATCAGTTCTTTATTATCACCCGATTTAAACCCCTATAATCGACGTATAGTCGGAGATTACCGTTCTTTTCAAGTACGAACAATACCGGTACCTTAACATCCGTTTTTAAATAACGTATTTTTCTTATTTTCAGATTTTTTCGGATATACTTTTCGAATATTTTCCGTTAAATTTCCGAAATTGAATAAATTAGGCCAAATAAAGGCGTTTTCCCTGGGATTAAATTTATTAAATATTTCGCTTTAAGTAACTGGAAAATCTTTTTCGTTACTTTCTCGGAATATACTTGCCGGAAACTTTTTAAGCAAACTAATAAATCCCTTATACCTTAAAAAACGTATTTCCCGAATTTTAAAATATCTAACTTATTATCTAAATTTATTAAATTAATAATATAAACCTACTTACCGGAAAACGTTAAATTTGTAATTTCCTACCTATCGACCCCTTATATTAATTTATATAACTATTAATACGTAACTATATCTAATATTATCCTTAACTTACCTATTCCGGGGCGGAAAAAAAAAATTAAGCGTTTTCCGGTGGTAACGTATTGCAAAATAAATTTATTTAAATTCCCGTTCAGTTTTACTGTTATCTATCATATTAATAAAAATTTCGTAAACCCTATAATATTTAATATAAACACCGTTAACACTGATAAAACCCGGAATATCTACGGAAACTAATTAAAAATTAAACTTTCTTATCAATTTTCTACTTACAGTATTCACTTACGTTTCGGTATTTATATTAACTTATACTGCTATATCCCCTATACTCCTTTTAATAAATATTTTCCCTTTAAAAAGTGGCTTTATTCTAACCGTTTTATAATTATCAGCCGAAATAAACTAAACGTATACGCTTATTCCAGCTTCTTTTATAAATTTACGTTTAAAAACTGGTCTAATTTATCGTTATATATTATAACGTTTTATACGGCTTTTCAAAATCGGTTTCCGTATAACTAGAACGGTAAAATCCTTGTATTCTTTTAAAATTTACAATTTACATTTTTATAACTTATCTTTCTATAATTGTAATACTTAAATAAGTCTTTATAAAAGTTAAAAATATTAAATCGTATAAATTTATTTCGATCGGAGTTAAATCGGCGATTATCCGACTTCCATATATTAAAACGCTTACGGTCCCCATCATTCCTATACGGCGTCTTTAATTTATTTTTAAAATCCCCTTTCCTAAAAGTGTTAAAATAAAATCGTTTATCCTTATTAATGCTTTTAACGGAAAACGATCGGTTTTCCTTCGCCTTTTTCCAGGCGTTTTAATAACGTTCTACCTTATTTGCTACGTTACTAATTTGCTTTAATTTAACGTCTTTTCGCAATAAAATATTTCGTAACCTTAATATTAATTTATAAAAATAATTAAAAACGAAACGCTTATTATCCCGATTATTCTCCGGGTTAAAAATGTCCGCAAACTCCGTTTTATAAATTAAAAACTTTTATTTAACGTAAAAATCTAACAGTAATTAATTAAGTTATTATTACAATTTCATAAATTACTTCTTATATTCCCTATTAAAAAAGTTAAAATCTATATAACCTTTTCTAATAAAAATCCATAAATTTTCCATTTTTAACTTTTTTTTATAATCGAAATAATTAAACGTAACCCGATATAATGGTTAAGTACTTATAATAAAAACGTTTATATAACCTATAACCTATTAAATATAAATAAAAGTATTTCGTTTTAATTTTTTAACGTAAATTTTCGTAACAGCTTTTATTTAATCTTTTTTCTTTCTAATCGACGTACGTTCGGAAAATTTCGGATAATTATAACGCGGTACTTATTTATTATTTTTAAATTTTTGTAATAACGTTGCAATTAACGTATAAAACTTTATTTTTTCGATTTATATTATCGCCTATTATTCGGCTAACTATCGGAATAATTCCGAATATTGTTTATTTTGCTAGCAGATAATTTTTAAAATTTAATTATTATTAAAAAATTTAACCTTTTCTTACTTTAAATTTCGTAACGTAATTACTATATTACGTTTATTTTCTAACCGTTTAACGGATAATTATCGCGATATATCCTTATTATATATATAAAGGGATTCGTAATTCTTAGAAATATTATTTTTTACCTGTTAAATTTTCCTTATAAGCTTTTTTATATACTTCTATATCGTAACCGATCGTTTGTCGATCGGGTTAATATTTAATAACTCGGGTTCGTTTCGTAATTTACGTACTTTACTTTTGGTAATTATCGCGTTACTCTTTATAAAGATAAAGAAATTGTAAGATATTAAATAGCTGTAAATTAAAATAAGGTAATTACCGACCAGTTTTAAAGCGGATTTTAAAAAGTAAGTATATTAAGTTATTTCCATCTAGCGTCTCCTATTAATTACCAGATGATATATTTATATGGGTAAGTAAGTCGGCGGCTGGTCGGTTGCCAGCCGCAGCCCCGTAAGCTCTGTATTCTTATATTTCTATTATTTTAAAATATAAAACCGTTTATAAAACGTTAAGTTTTTTAAATCTTTTAAATTCTTTTTATTTTTATAACTTTTTTAAAGTTATTAACTTTCGTTATTTTAATTTTTCCCTATATATAAGTTTATATAATTATTTCGGCCGGAATTATTAAACCCTATCGAATAAGGTTTTTAAATAAATTATTTTTTATTTTTTCGATTTTAAATTATTAAATATTATAAGGTTTATTTTTTTAAAATATTACGTAAATTATTAAGAAATTAAAAGTTTAATATTATCCGTAAGGTTTTTAACGAAATAATTTATTATTATTTTTATATTTTTAAAGTTTTATACTCGGTTAAAACCGTAAAAGCGTATTAATATAAATTTACTTCCGTTCCGGTTAAATTTTTTTTTTTCGAATTTTTTTACCGTTTAGTTAAAAACGGTATCGTTTTCGTAGTTTACGACGAAAGTACAGTAAATTAGAAATTTATTTTTTTATCGCCCGATACGTGTATATTAATATTAAATTCGAATTTATTAATATTCGCCTTAACTTTAAAAAATATATTCTTTTTTACGCCTTTATTAATTTTCTTTTTCGAAATTATATTTTTATCGTTAATATTACTTTTATTAAGTAAATCGGATTTATTATTAACCTTTTTAACAAACTTTTCCTTAACCGTTCCTTTAATAAAAACGGTACGATATAAATTTTTATTCGTAAAAACGCTTTTTACGAAATTAAGCCGTGTTAAAACTTTTTTTTAAATAACCTTTTATATTTTCTCGGGTAAAAATGTCAGAGGCTAAGGGACTGCGAGGGGTTCTACGCGTTACTGAGACGACGCTAACCGTCCGACATGTTATCACTACGCCATCTCTACGATGCCTTTGCGGGGTAGCCGTTTCATAGCTAGTTGCTTATTTCCCTCTTAGGGAAGAAGAGCAAGTTTCAGACTAGTCCTTAATATACCCGTATTGTTCCACTCACTCTGATCCCAACACATTTGATAAAAAAAAGGATTTTTTTTTTTTTTCCGTTACCGTTCGTTTAAAATTACCGTTAAATATTATATTTCCCGTTTTTTTAATATATTTTACGTATATTATATTTTTTTATAATTAATTTTTAATGTATAACTATATATTAACGGTAAGGCTTTCGTATATAACTTTAAAACTATAAACGTTCGACAACGAATTTATTCTTTATTATATTAAAAAAAAATAATTGTAATAAATTTAACGTTTTATCGTATTCGAAAACTTAAGGCTCGTAAATATAATTTTCTTTTTTTCCGTTTTTCTTAAACGTTATATTTTTGCAAAATCTTTTATTTATTTTTATTAATCGTTATTAATTTTTTAATAAAACTTTTTTTAATTTTTAATTAAATTAATTAAATATTAAATTAAGTTATAATTCGTTTAAAAAGAATAATAACGGTAACGAATTTTTAATAATAATTTTTTCGTTTATATCGTTACAAAAAAAACCAAAATTCGAAAATATAAATACGGAATTTTCGTTATTTTTTTTCCTAAACGGCGGAAACGTTGGGTTAAAACAAATTAATCTTTTTTTTTAAAAAGATTAAATTTATGAAATTATCTTAACATAGTTAAAATAATTATAAAAAAAAACCTTTAACGTTAATTTAAAAAGTTACGATATTATTATTTATATATTTAAATAACGTTAGTTAAAAAGGTAGTAACTTTTTTAGGTTTAGGCTTTAGAATAGATACGAATGTTATATTATAAGTTCCCGGTTTTATTATATGTACTAATGTACACGTTGTCATTAGGCCATTAATCCCCTAAGCCGTTGTCGTTCAGGCCCTAATTCACATCACCTCAATTTCTGGCGGGAGAACTTCAACACCTCCGAAGTACCAAGAGCCCCATCGAGATTCACCCGCCGCATTATAACTGATAAACTCGTTATTTCTGAAGATCTGTAATGCTCCTGTACACGCTAGAACCCCAGGTCTTCCGATTGCTCCATAATCGCTCAGGCAAGTATTTGTGTATTGCAATCACGTCTATTCATAGAGTTGCAGTGAGTTCAACGAATGTGCTAAACTTGGCCATTATCTCTAGGAGATTGGTACAATATAGTATTGTAAGACAGGGTCCACGAATACAAATGGTTACGGAATAGCTTCAATGATTGTCGAATCGAGAACAATCGACACTGGAAATTAACTGCCTTAAGACTCATACCTATACTATCCATTGTACATACGTGCTATTTAACCCATCGGGTCCGATACATCCACGCAAATATCGCACGCCACTTGCTTCGCTTCAGTTCCACAAGGGATATATGTTATTCATCGCACTCAGGCTCTTGAAAAAACCGACAATCCAGCTTCCTATTAACTTCTCCATCAAATTGTTTTTCGCATAACAAACCGCTCAACAACAAGCGAAATCGGCCTGTCGCATTAGGGTCGGGAACGATTATCCGGGGGCTGGGTGCCCATAATACGTTGGCCCCGGGGTTATTATGGTTGCATGATCTCTTCGGGGGGGGGATGGGACCAAATTCATGGGGCCCATCTTATGGGGCTTACATCTATCGGCTACCGTCACCTTACCAATAAGGTGTTGGACGAATATGCTCACCACGGCCCGGCGTACCAGGTTAGTAAATAAGTTTGTAAGTCGCAGCCATTACGGAACTACGGTATCACAGAAAAGGAATTATTGTAAATATCCATTAAAGCCGAAGGCTAACGAATAAAAGATACGTTTAGAAATTGGAAAAAGCAATCGGAAATAAGTTGATAAGCCATAATGAATAAATACATACCATCTTAATTACCAACGACATTCTATATGCTACCTAGTGATGAACCCACTATTACGGAGGTTGGTGTCGAAACTTTGGCCCACTTGAGCCGAGATCATCGGACTCAGACACCACCCGAGAACCGTGCCAGCTTTGGTCGGAGCTGAAAACCCCCCGAGCGGGGTCTCTGTTGCCGGGAAGGAGGACGGTAAATTTGTAATGCTGACTAATCACAGAGGCCTACGTCAGTACAAGTCTGCATCGACTTGGCACCGGGATTACGCTGTTATAACTACCTTCTGAAAAGAGATCGCACATTAGGTCAGTAATCCCCTATCACTTCGGCGGGCCATAATGGTAGGCGACAAGGTCCTAGTATTCGGTGCCACGGGCCCCGCGGGCATCTGCCTACTCAGAGAGCTCCTCTTCCGCAACCACCCAACCATAGCTTATGTCCGGAACCCATCCAAAATCCCGACGGAATTGTCTGCGAACCCACTTCTCGAGGTAAGTTCATCGTATTGCCCGTCGATTGTTAGTTAACACTTCTAAGTAGTTTGTACCCAGATCGTCAAAGGCGAGATAGATGACGTTGAAGCACTATCATTCGCCGTAGCAAAGGCGTCCATGATTGTTTCTCTTCTGGGCCCAAATGCAACAAGTCTGACGACGCTGCCGGATCCGTCGACCTATTCAGATTTTTACGCACGGCTCTTCCCGCTCATGCGTCAGCACGGCGTGAAGCGGATTATGGCCATGAGCACACCGTCTGCCGGCCAGCCCGAGGATCGCTTCCACATCGTGATGGCGCTTATGGTCCTATTGGTACGATTCATCGCCCCGAGAGCCTATCAAGCGGTGCGGGGCATCGCCAATGTGTTCAAGGAGCAAGCGCAAGGCCTGGATTGGATCGTTTACCGCATCGCTGGGATTCCTGGTGCCTCGGACGAGGAAAGTTGGAAGAAAGGACGGGAAAGCGGCGGGGTCCATGCCGGGTACGTTGGTGACGGGACATGGGGCCTTACGACCAACAGGAGCGCCTTAGCTCGATGGCTCGTTGACGCTGTGGAGGATGAAGAGGGGATGAGGAAGTGGATTGGGCAATTCCCAGCTGTTAGTGGTGTGTCCACCTCGAAGGTCAAGACTACTTAAGTTATTGTGGTTTCTCCTAGTGTTTTATCCTCGTTTCCATAATCTTCCATGGCTTAGCGAGGAGGATGACTGACCTATCCCACGGTAATGTAGACCATAGGGTTTGGGTCCAAGCGTTTCATGACATACTTCTTATAATCACCATTATTTGTCATAGTGAACAAACTATTGACTTTAATTATCCTTAAGCCGATGATGCCTTGAAAAATTAAGGCCTTGTAGGTGTCTAGCTTATTTCATTGTTGGATATCCTAGCAAAACAGTATCTAAGCATGTATAGAACTGATAGGTCCTATTAGCCAGCAAAGTAACCTCTTTACTGACACATCATATCTCTAGCAGTTTCTATAGTAGCCTGTTAGATCTTGCAGTTTTATCCCGGACGCGTAACAACTGATAGCCTATAAGCTTTCTCGTTAACCAGGGCGATAGTAAACCACAATGGTTACCAAGTGCCTAGGGTCCTATGGATAGGCTGCCTAGATCTCTTTTAAGTCAAGTTTACTTGCCACTTTGCATTTTGATATAAGAGCGGAAAATAACCCAGCTATATAAATATACTTCCTACTAAAGTCCTCCGTAACACCGCCTCCTTATTACGGACAAAACAGGCTGATCACTGGCCAACACAGGACATATTCCAATTTAGCCTTTCGAAATTATTTACAAATATCGCAGAAAAGGGCCCCCCCAAAGCTATGAGGATCACTCGGAACAACGTTAATCCTCTCCGAAGCCCTATATCAATAAATCACACCACTAAATAGGCTTACTGCTTTCGAACTTCCTAATTATCAATTAATCCTTTTAAAAGCTATACGGCTGCTTCTTAATAAATATAACAATTATAAACCCGGCAGCGCTACTGCCTAAAATAATTTCGATTATTTAGTTATAGAATATACAGTTCGTCCGTTCTTTTTAATTAACCCTTTTTATTTAACCTTTATTTTTCGTTTTCGCTAATCCCGTTAATTAAGCTAATATGTCGATCGACCTATTTTAATCCTCCGTAATCCCTATTACCGGAAATAAACTTAACAACCGCGATACGTAACTTAATTAATATATGCAACTTTGCTATTACGTTCGTTTTCGAAATATATAATAATATATCGACCTTAACGTTGCAAACGTTCCGTACCTAAGTTTCGCAGCACCCTTAACAACCCTAGCAGCCTTAATAACGCCCGTAACGTCCGCCGTAACGTTTGCAACGCCCGAAACATTAGCAAATTCGGGTAAAACGTCCCATAATAAACCCAAGCAATAAAGCTTAAAAAAATAAATTATATTATCGTCCCGATATATTTGGTTATAAACTTAAATTAACGCCATAATAAATAACGAAATTTTTCGTCGTACTTACGGAAACTAAATTTTTTTTATCCCGACAATAATTTTTCGATTTAAAAAATCGTTCGGCTATTAAAAAAAAAACCTTGCCTTTACCGACAAAAATACAGCAAATACAGTACGGCTTTAATATATCGTTGCTTTAAAACTAACTAAAATAAAGAGTGATGTTAAACGTACCTTAGTTTTTCTAAGCTTGGCATACCTTAGTTTTTCCTGTTAATTAACAACGTTCCGTTATTATTCCCCGTTATCTTTTATTAGTTTTTATATTTTTTATAATAATTTAATAATTACGTTATTAAATAAAGTTAGGACTTGTATTTTAGGATTTTTAAGGCCCGTTAATCTATATTTAAAAGTTACTTTATTTTTCCGATTTTTTTCGGTTAAGTTATATACGAATAAAGTTATAACGTTAAAAAAGTAAAAGCATTTTTGCGAAATAATAAAAGCTAACGTTTGTAATTAATATATTTTAAAAAATTAAGGTATATATAATAAAATATATACGAATATATATATAAATATTTTAATAACGTTACGTTTTTTAATAATAAAAGTAAGATATTTAATTTCGTATTATTCGGGATAATTAATTAATATATAAATTATTATATATTAATATATATTTTAAATGCGAAATTAGATTTTTAATTTATACCGCCGTTATAACCTTAAGGAAGTTTTTTATTATTATTACGTTATAACTTAATATTTTTAGGGTTTTGCTGTAAAAATAAAACTTTTCCGAGATTTTTTTTTATAACGAAAGAGATATAATTTTAGGGACGAAATTATATATTAAATAGTTTATTTATGGATTTCCGTTTTTTTTGTAATTAATAATTTAAAACGTTTTTTAACCCGAATTTAAAATTTTATATATTTTTCAAATTTAAGCGTTATTACGATATAATTTATAACAAGTAATAACGTTGTAACTGCTGCCGTAATTCGCGATCGTAATTTTAATATTACCGTATTTTTTTTCGTTCGATTTGCCGTATTAATAATACGTTAGCGTTTAAATTACCGTTTTCGTAATTTTTTTTTAATTTTATTATTTTTTTATTAAAATTTATTACGGCGTTACGAAAAAATTAAATTACCGTTACGTTTTTAAGTACGGCTACCGGTAAATTACGAAACCGTCCGGCGTTATAAGGCTTAATTAACCGTAACGGCGGTATTTATAATAGGCTTATTTTTCGCTTTTACGGAATAAAGGTTTTGTATTGCGAAAAACGGGATTTTTTTTATTAAGTTTTTTTTATAATATTAAAATTCGTAAATATTTTTTAAAAAAAGCGTTTTAATTTTCGGATATTTTTTCGTAATATTAATTTTTTTGTAAATTTCGTATTAATAAATTAACTTTAACCGCGTTATTATTTTATTGAAATTATAATAATAGTTATTAAATTTCGAAAATTCCGTATTTAATTTTATCGGAATAATTTTAAAAATAATTTGGTAAAAATTATTTAATTACTTTAAATATTTTATGGAAATTTATATTAGAATATTATTTAATTATTATTTCTTAATCTAATTAAACCTAATTTTAACGCGTTTATCGGATACTTATATTTCGTAATTTTTTTTTTTAATTTTTAAAAAATTGTTTTAAGCTGGTTTAAAGCTTTATAAAGTTTGCTTTTTTATTTAATATATAACCCTTTAAAGCTTTATAATTAATTTTTGTTAAGGAAATAATTTTTATACCGAAATTAAGGTTTTTATTAATAAAATAATAAGTTTATTTTTCGTAATATTATATTTATGTTAACTTAAGATAATTTATTATAAATAATTAATTAATAACGAATTTATTTTAAATTAACTTTTATACGGCATTAAAAAAATTTTTAATAACGTAATATATTAAATTTTATTATATTTTAAGTAATACTTTTTTCGTAAAAAATATACGATTAACTTTAAAAAGGATTATATCCGGTAAGCTTTAATAATATATATACAAATTAAGTTCTTTTAGAAAAAAAATATCTTTACGGTTAAAAAAATAATCGTTACCGTTAATGTTATTTACGTTATTATCGTTATTAAGGTTTTTAAGCTAGGATATTTATTTATAGCCAATATTAACAATTATATTTTTATTAATATAAAAAATACAAATTTGTAATTTTATAATTAAAAACGTTTTAATAACCGTACGGCGTATTTTTTCGTCGAAATTAGTAATAATTATTATAAATAATAATACCTGAATTATCCGTTATAAACGTTTTAACCGATTTATTACTTATTCGCAAGATTTAAAACGTTCGTTTAATATAAAAATAAAAACGCGGTTAAAGATTAACTTAATAAAAGTTTAATTTGTATAATTAAAAAACAACATATTAAATTTATTTATTTTATATATATTATTAACGTTAAAAACCTTAAGATACCGTTTTTATATTTTTATATAATAAGGTATAATCCAGAAAATAACAATAAGACGATTAATAACAAAATCGTTTTTTTCCTAACGTATTTCGTAATAAAACGTTTTTTTTTTAAATCGTTTAATAAAAATTTACGTAATAATAAAACTTTCGTAAAGTTTTTTTTTTATTTTATAACAAATATTATTAATATCCTTCCGGAACGGTTTTTTCCTGCTATTAATAACCTTTTTAATCTGCTGCCGAAATTTTTAAAAACGTAACATATTATTATTTACCAAAACTTTAATTATACGGTAACTTTCCTTTTCAAAATAACGATATTTCGAATACGTTTTATAACGTAATATTAGCCCGTAATTATATTAAAAAGGTTCCTAATTAACGTTTATATATATTTCGAATTATTATTTTTAATTTAAAACTTACGATCGTATTAACTTAACGCATTAAAAATACTTTTTTACCTTTTTCGTACGCGTTTTATATAAACTTTATTTTTTAAATTTTTATATAACGTAATAATTATAAGTAAAGTTAATACGGATAAGTAATCCGTCCCTTTTTTTACCTTTCCGTACGTTACAGTTACGGACGCGTACAATATTAAAGCTATAAGTTTTTACGAAATCGTTAAAAACTAATTCGAAATTTTTAATTTTTTTTTATAAACTTAAATAACGGTTAAAAGGGTTAAATATAATAATATTCGTTATTATAATTACGGGATCGCGTTTTTGTAAACGGCGCGTTATTATTCGGTTATTTTCCTCCGAATCGGACGATTTAAAATTCGAAAAAACGATAATACGTTCGGAATCGGTTTTAATTATTATAAATTCGAAAATTGGAAAAACCGAAAACGTTATTATTAAAAAATATTATAATATTAAAAGGGTATTAATTACGTTACAATTATAAAAGTAAAGAACCCGTAAATATAACTTAGTTTTCTTTTAAAACGTTAATTTCTAGTTATATATATCGGGCCGTCAGGGATTTAACGGGCCGTTAATAGCTGTGTTAAAAAACTAAGGTATACCAAGCTTAGAAAAACCAAGGTGCGTTTAATATCACTTAAAATAAAAATACCTCCGGCAAAATAATACGTTACGTAATATAACATATACGTTCGCGTTTAAACTTATAATATCCCCGAAATTTAAAAACGCTTAACGGTATAACAATTTTTATTCGTTATCGCTTAACTAATAAATTTAATATAAACTTAACGTAAATTAACAAAGTTTGCGTACGTTAAAGCATTTAAAATATTTATTACACCGTTAAAAAACTACGGAAAATAATAGTTAACGTTTATATATTAACGGAAATAACTTAAATAAAAAAAAATTTCCGTATACGTAATTTTAACGTAAGAAAACTTGCCGGAAACGTTAAGTTATCGCTATCTTTATTTAATTATTAAAACGTTAATATATAATTAAATTCCGAAAAAATGTTATAAATTTAAAATAACTTTTAACAAAACCTTTCCGTCGGGCATAACGCGCTTAACGGTCGGAAATAACTAACTTAAACGTATAAAGAAACGTACACAGTTAAACGAATAAAAAATAATTCGTAAACAAAAAAAAAATTCCTAAACGTTCCTTTTAAATTTACGTACGGCAATATTACTGTTTAAGGGGCTTACGGAATACGGCCGGAGCTTTCCCATTTATCGACGGCGGTAAATACTTAAAATCGGATATACGGTACTTTACTGCTTTTTATTTTCCCCGAAAAAGCTATTTATGGGGACGCTTAACGCGGCAGTTAAAAGGTTATATATATACTTTCGACCCGATAAAATTCGCCCGTAAAGACGTTTAGTACGGTAACTAAAGGGGGACGTTATATACCTTTAAAAGATTAATCTCCGGAAGCCAATTCCTTAGATGAAAGGTAGTAAAAGCTGTATTTACGAGCCATTTAATAACTTTATTTCCTTTATATTTAGCTTTTTAAAAGCGTTAAATCTGGAGGGTACCTATGGGGTAATCCTTTTGTTATAGGAACAGAAAAATTAAGGGGTATGTCGCAGAAAAGGGCCCCCCCAAGGCTATAAGGATCATTCGGAACAACGTTAATCCTCTCCGAAGCCCTATATCAATAGATCACACCACCAAATGGGCTCATCGCTTCCTAACTTCCTAGTTATCAATCAATCCTCTCAAGAGCTATGCGGCTGCTCCCTAGTAAATGTGACAACAAAGTACATAACGCCTGGCTATCTGTTATACGGAGACAGAGACACTAACAGGGGAGCCCGCGAAACCAAGATGCGAAATGTAAGCTACTTCTAAGCCGTACTTAAACAAATCAACGCCCCTGATAATGGATTTTATCATTGGAGCTCCCAGTTTAGATCCTATTCTAGTGCCGCTCACCAACATCTAGCCGTTATTTGCACGTAAGCATATCTCAACAAATTCACTTGCAATGCAAAGAAGTTGCACTAGCTTCAGATATTCTATTAGGAAGCCTTAAGCGAACTAAAGAAGTTCCCAGAAAAACTTGGAAATCAACCGAACACAACAACGAACGGCGTATATCGAGCACAAAACCATCATTCCCATACCATAGTAAGCGTATATAGGCGAAGCGCATGGCCTGGTCGCACTAAGACTGAATAGAAGCATCCCTTGATCTCCGCCACCACGCAGCACTCGGCAAGCGTTGCCAGGAAATGAAACAGCATCATGTCAAGCAAGCTGATAGCCACACAAAAACCCAGTCTCCAGTCTCAGTCAGAACTCAAAGTCGGGGTTCCCGTTCTGGTGAGTAAGCTGCATAGCGACAGGGAACTCCTGCACGCTGCTATACTCCTGGAAGTCGAGCAGGTGCATCATTCTCTGATGCTCAAGCAGATCCACCTGGCGATAGAATCCATAGGCACCCCCCCCATGCGCAGCCAGCGATGGTGCAGGGGAATGGAGGTACTTGCACCTGCGTAGTAGCATTGGCCCCCATAGAGACAGGGACAGCACCAGGAATAGGAACCACAGGAACAGTAGCGACAGCGGGAGAAGAACCATCAGCCTTCCTGGACAGCCTGTCGACGGTCTCGATTTTATGGTAGCCTTTCAAGTGCTGGACCAGGTGGTCGTAACGACGGAAGCCGTTGGTCCCCTGGTGGCGGTAGCAGTATCCGCATGGGTACTGGGGTGCATCGCTAGACTTGTTGGTTATGTGTCGGTTAGGGGCGTCTAGCCTGGTGAATTTGGATCCACAGATGCAGCCGTAAGCGTGATGAGAAGTTTCTTTGGCGTGTTTGTTAAGCTGAGCAATGTTCGTACATTCATGCAAGCACTCCATGCAGCTCGAAACGGAGGCAGTATTCCGACAATGCGTTCTAAGGACCAATCGCGGTCTGCGGCGGGTTAAAAAAAAAACTTACCGCTCCTCAAGCCCAACCAGCTGCCCAGATGCGGCAGCCGATTGAGCAAGAGGGGGTTCTGTGATTGGCAGCAAGCCCTGCACAAGGTCATGCTGGCCAACAGGCGTCCAGTCAACGGGAGGGAGGTCGCCGAGGCTGTTGATGGGTGGGACGTTACCGAAGTCGAAGTGAGGTAGCTGGTTGTATCCTTCCATGGTTGCGAAGTTCTTGGGGGCCGATTGATGAATGATACGGTAAGCTGATTGGATTGTGAGCACTCTAGAAGCCGTACTCGAGGGACGGGCATCGGCAACCTCTTGTGTGTACGTCCGGGTCGCCTCTGAGCGGCCTGGACAGGCTCTGGTAGGATACATGGGATGTACATGCTGCGTGGCTAGGGTGGAAATAGGGTGGAAGTTCTGCAGGCAGTGTGTAAGGCTCCGTTGCAGGCGAACCAATCCGGAAGCAGCAGAACAGGTCGCGAACCAGCTACGAGATAATTTGGCTGTGATAATGCTTCAGTATTCAGATTATATAGTCCGGTATCATTTTATAGAGCCATCCTATTTCGGCTATATTTTATTTTTCCTAAATAAGTTGTCAGCTGCCAGCTACCTGGTAACCAGGATGGGAGAACCCATATGCTAAACGCTAACGTTTTGGTACGCGTTCCTGTTACAGCGTTAACGGGATATAAAGGATTAACAGGCAGCACGCGCTGCAAAGCGGCAACGCGTTACTGTCAGATATAAGGGACATCAGTTATGTTATTCTATTAAGCTAACTTGCGTATATTTTTTATACACGTACAGCTTTTATATAACCTAGTAACGGAATATATATCTTCCGATTAAAAGGACCCTTTCCGTATATAAGGTACGTTTAGCACCTCCTATTAGCTAATATACCCCTTTAACGCCCTAAAGCATTTATAACGTTAATCGTTATTTATTATTACTTTTTAAAATTATAGCTTTCTATTCGACCTTTTTTTTAGCGATTAAATCCTTTTAATTAGTTAATTCCTTTTTTAAAATTACTTATAAGGTATTTCTCTATTATTCGAAAATTTCCGTAATATCTATTAATTCTAATTATTTTTTAAAATGCCTAAATAATTCGCGTAACAGGGTTTTAATTAGTTTATGTCGGCAATTGGTACTTTTAGGTGCCCGTGGCTGGTGCGTCTAGGCTGTAGATATTGTCTAGGATAGCCTTTATTCAGAAATTATTTTTTGTATAGTTAAATGTATATATAAAATTAATTGCCCTTAGATTTCTTTAGTTTTTCCTAGAATAACTATGCGTATTTTACTAGATTTTTGTATTTAATTATTATAACTGTTAATATAGTAATATTTTCTGGTTAATTAGTAATCGTAATACGTTAAACGGAGTAGTTATTTATAAATTAAGTTAATAAAAAGGGTACGAAATTTAAAAAGGAATTATTTAGTTAACTTAAAAAAAAGTAAGCGGTTGACAATAGTAAGCGAGTAATAAGAACGTATTTTAAAGTAGTTTTTTGTAATCGAATAAAGTAATTTACTTAATAAAGGTTTCGTTTTTATGCGGGATAGGAAGTATACGAATAGAAATTTTTTTTTTCGATTAAATGGATTTTTAAAACGAAAAATTTTATAGTAAAAGGGAAGAATAAAAGTTTATAATAAATATGGCGGTAAGAAGAAAATTTGTTTTCGAGATTTTTACGGAAAAAGCTATATTATTTTAATAACAATAATTAAGAAACCGATATAAAACCTTTATATAAAAATAACAATTTTAATTAAAATTAAATAAGTTTTATACGTTTTTAAGTATTAATTTAAATAGGATTAAGGAGGATATTAAGGTATGAGAATATAGATATAAATCGGTTAAAGATAAAATTAAAAATTTAAAGTTTTAATAAAAAAAAAAGAAACGATATAATAAAACGAATAAATAATATCGTAAAGTAATTATTAGATATATTTTAGTTCGGGGGTGTGTTTTAATAAGGACCGTTTTAATTAAAAACGATACGGAATTTGCGAAATGTAAGTATTCGTAAAAGCGTTTTATAAAACGTTTAAAGAACGAGAGGTTTATAAAAAACCCTTATTGCCGTTAAGAGCGATATAAAAAAGATTAGCCCTTTAAGAAAAAGCGAAATACAATTAAAAAAGTAATCCGTTAAAAAGTTTAATTTTTCGAAAAGAGAAAAAAGCGAAAAAAAAAAGTTACGTAAAAAAAAATTTAGTACGTAAGGATCCTAATAATTTAAATAGGTTATTTTTAAATTCGTCCAGAAGTTTCCGAAGATCAAAAAGCTGTTATAATAATTTCCCTAATATTCCTAATAGCTTTTTAAGCTTTAATAACTTAGATAACATTAACGAATTAAGCGTTTGCTTAAAGGAAAAAATATAGAATTTTAAGAAGTTTAATAATAATATAAAACTACGTTAAAAACGTTTTAATTTTTTATTGGATAAAGAAAATTATTTAACAGACTAAATTAATTAAAAACTTTAAAATAACGTTTTAATATTTGCCTTTAAAAAATTTAATTATAAGGATAGAACAAAGATAAAATAACTTAATTAATTACGCTTTATAAAGGTTATTATTAAGACGTATAAAAGGGCGCTATTAAAATTAATTATAAATATTAAAAAAAAAGGAAAATATTAAGGACTTTTAGGAAAATTTACGTAATTATAAATAAAGTTAAATAAAGGGTTTTTTTTAAAAAGTTTTAACAAGATTATATATAATAAAAAAAACCCGTATAGTTTATTATAAAGTTTTAAAAGCTGTTACGAAAAGTTAAAAGCTGTAATATAAAGCTTGGATTAGAGAAAAAATTATTATATTCCTTATTGCTATAAAAAATCGCGTTAATAATTAGTACAAAATAATTTAATTAATACTTAAATAAACTAGTTATTTTTTTTAACAGCTAATCGACGACTTTAACAGCAAATTTCATAACCGTATTAATAAGAAAAAGAACGGGAAATCCTATAACGTCCAGAGAAATAAGGGAAAAGGTAATAATAATAATAGCAATTCCCGAGATAATAAGCTTACATAAAACAAGAACGGAAAGTTACTTTATTTTAACTATAGCAAATACGGACATTTAATAAAAGATTACCTTGAACCGTAAAAAGAAAAAAATGGCAAAAGAAAAAAAACGAAAATATGGCTAACGTTAGGGTAATAATAAATAGAACAATTAAAGTAATAATGTTTATAACGCTTATAACGGCAATAAAAACGAAAAGTAATTTATTTTTAACGGTTTAAAAGATTTATATTATTTAGACGGAAAGATTTTTAACGCTTACGTTAAAAAATAATAGTTGGAAAATTTTATACAGTAGTACGATAAGATAATTCAAAAGGTAGCCCAGGGAATTTTAATAGCTGAACGCCTTAAAACCCGGGAAACTTTAACGACGGAACGCCTTAAAGCCCGGGAAATTTAAATAAATAAATGCATTAAAGCTTAAATAACTAATCGCTTAAAGTTATAAAAAAGTAAACGCCTTAAAGGAATTATTACAAAAAGCGTTATATTTTTATACGTTTATTTTTCTTACGGAAATAACTTAAATAAGTTATTTTAAAATTTAAAAACGAACGTTAATATTACGAATAATATTAACGACTTTAAGAAAAATATTATAATAAATATTAAGTTTAAGGGAATCCAAATTATAACGGATAAAAAACCTGTAATTACCATTTTTATTAACATCGTTAAATAACATTTAAAAGGGTATAATAAAAAAAACGAAATTATAATTAAGTATATATTATATATTAACAATTTTTTATTAAAAATATTTTCCGGGAAGATATTTTACAAAAAAAAAAGGTTACCTAAATCGTAACGTTTTAATAAGTTTTAATAGGATTTAGTTATTAATAATTAACGTTTTTCGGAAAGGATTATTTTATAGTTTTACGGAAAATTAAAATCTATTATTAAAGCCCCGGACCTAGTAAATAATAAAAATTATTAATAGAAATACGTATTAAAAAAGGTATCCGGTAAGGAAAACGGCGATAACCTAATAAATAACTTAAAATACGTATTTTCGAACGTTTTAAAAACGGGAAAATTTTAATAATAGACGAAATTATAAAAGAAATTATTTTATAATACCGTTACCTTTGTTATGTTAATATTAAGCGATTAATATAAATTATTAAAAGGTTTACGGGGATAAATTTAAACTTTAACGATATAAAAAATATCCTTTATACGGTATACGATAAAGGGAAAATACGGAAAATACCGTTTATAAACTTTTAAAAACGAAGGAAATATATAAAAAAAATTATTTAATACGATATAAAATTAATTAAACCTATTAATATTAAAAATAAAAACTATTTTAATTTTTTCATAAATAATTTATCGTATTATAAAAAGTATTATTCGTTTAAAATAAAAACGAAAGTTAATAAAATTTATACGCGTATATTACATAAATTACAAAACGTTTAAAAATGTTATTACTAAACGAAAAAAATAAAGGTAAAAAAATATAAATCTTACGTTTTAATGATAACAGGAAATTCGGTATAACGATAATTAAAAACTTTTGCGTTATAGAAAATATCGAATTAATAATTTTTAACGTATACAATTAATATTAAAACGGAATTATAAAACGATAAATATAATTTTTATAGAATAAAACGCGTATAATCTCATTATAAATAAAAATCCTTATATATTTTTAAAATTTCGTAATAAAAATAATAACGTATATTATTAACAAAATAAACTAATCCATGGTAAAACACGTATTTAAACCGAATAAATTATATAAACTTAATAACGGTTATTTTTAAATTTTCGGTAACAAATATATAATCCTATTTAATAAAAATTATCGGATTAAATTAAAAAAATTAATAACCCGTAAAGTAAAAAGATTGCTATTAAATTATCAAAAAATACACAATTATAAGGTATAACTGCTAAAAAGCGGTAAGTTATTTATAACACCGTATATTACTATTTACGAAAACCTGGAAAAATTAGGTAAATCCTTTAACCCTAAGGATATTATCCGATCACTTATATAGCCTATACAAAAATATCTAAAATACCGTTAAAAGCAAAGCGTAAAAATAAAAAACAAAAATAACAACGTCGTTTTAAAAAACAACACGGACCAAAAAACTAAGCAAATTAAACGTAAAAAAAAAAACGCCCGAAAAAAACTGTCCATAAATTATACACCCTAAAAGCTCCAAATAAAACCTTAAAGTTAATTTAAAAGTTAAAGCTAATTTTAACCCAAAAAAACAAAAACGAAAATAACTTATATACCTTCTATTTTAACCTATTAATATCGAATAACGATAAAAATTATCTTAATAACTTTAGAAACGCCGATCAAGTTATCCGGAACGTTTATAAATACGAATAAATAATTAACATATTAAATATTAACATTTATAAACTATTTACTGTCATAAATAACGGCCGACCTTAAAAGAAATTATAAAAAACCTAAAACGAAAAATATAACTTAAAATTATCTTTACAGAAATCAAAAAAAACCTTTTGCGCAAAACCTTTAAATTTACGGTCTTTAACAAAATTACCTAAAAACATTTCATTAATACTAAATAAATGTTAAAAAAAAATATACGTTTATAGGAAAACTAAACAAATATAATGTACGTATTTATATAAAAAAATTTATACAACGAAAAGAAATTAACTATAACAAAATAATAACAAATATTACAAAAATAATATACTAAAAAAACTTAGTAACGTTAACCGCCTTTTTAAGGTAATATATATTCCAGATAAAGTTTATTATTACGTATTTAAACGGCAAATTAAAAAAAGATATTTATATAAAACAATTTCCTATATTAAAGGAATATTTTAATACGTATCTAAAAAATAAAAAAATATATAAGTTCTTCCCAAAAAAAATTATCAAACTAATAAACCTATTATACGATCTAAAGCAAACCGGAACTACTTAATAAAAAAAAATAAAAAAAATATTTATAAAATAAAGTTTCTGTCCGTTAACTTCGGACAACGCGATATATTATAACCCTAAAACAAAAAACGTTATCGCCTTATACGTAAATAACTTTCTGCTTTTTGGTTTTAATAAATAACATCTTAAGGATATCGCTAAAAAATTATTAAAAACGTTTTAATTAAAAACTTAAATAACGCAAACTAATACTTAAACGTACGAATTATCCGTTTTTTACTAATAGAAAATATTAAGTTAAATTAATAACAATACATTAAAAAGTTATTAAAGTTAATTAAATTAAACGAAATAAAAAAAACTTACATTATTTGTTAAAAATTACTTAAAGTACGTTATAAAATATAACAACGTAATTAATAAAAAAAAAACGTTTAAATATACGAACTTAGTAAAAAAAATTTAATTTTTCGAATTGTATTAACAAACCAGATATAACGTTTATAACGTTAACTTAAGCAAAGTTTATAAGTAACCTGTTATTTAAATATTAAAAATATATTAAAAAATTGCCGAAATATTTAAACGGTATATTAAACATATTTTTTCGGTACCGGAAATTACGAAAAAATTACTTGAACTATAAATATAACAATTTAAAATTATTCGGAACAATAAATATAAACTTTACAAATAACTATAAATTAACAAAATCTATAATAAGCGATATAGTTTTTATAACCAGAACGTTTATTTTATAAATTTCGAAATTATAGGGTATTATTATTAAATATACTATAAAAACAAAATACGTAAAAGCAAAAACAATCATTATGGAGGCAATTAAAATTAAAAATTTCTTAACAAAACTAAGGCTTATATTTAAAAGTCTTATTCCTATTTTAAAAAATAACACAAATACGTTTAAATAAATAAAAAAAATATAAATAATACGAAAAAAACGTTATATTTATATCGAATATTATTACGTACATTAAGGAATCGGAAATGGAAATATTAACTTTTAATACCTAAAAAACAAAAATAATTTTACCGACGGATTTACAAAACTATTTAATAAAATAAACTTTAAACGGTTTATAATTAACTTAAAATTTAAGAAAATATAAAAAGAATTAAAAAATACTTAAGATTTAATTAAAATAATTAGCAAAAAAATAATTTTATTAAATTCCTTTTATACAGAAAAAAAGGCGTTTCCTTATTAAAACCTATTTTTCGTTACTCAAAATAACAACCGTAATATTTTTTTGATTATTACTTAAAAACATCCGTTTATTTATTAATTTTAAAACTTTAATTTCCTATAAAATTACTTACTTATATATAATTATAACCTTTTACGTTAATTTTTACCTAAAAACGTTAATATTTTATACATAACTTATAATTAATTAATATTTTTATTAACCGGAAAAAAACCTTTACTTAATAACTTTTTACAATTAAAAACTTAAAAAGTAATAATTTTAATTATTTATTAATATTACCGTTAAAAAATGGAACCGATTTTTAAAGCTATAAAATCTTTAACGTAACAAACTGGTATATATAAAGCGTTTGCCTATACTAACGCTTTACCTGGTCCGAAATATTTCGGAAAAAATAAATCTTATATTCCGGAACGGTTACGAAAAAACGGTAAAGCGAAAAGGCCTGTTTTTTAGTATAACGGTTAATTACGCAGCCTTATTTTAAACGAAAATAACGGAAATAAAAGTTTAAATCCCATACAAACTAAAAATTTTAGTAACCTTTTAATAAATTTTACTAAAGTTTTAAATTTAATTTTAGAAATTACGTAAATAAAGTTATTTAACGTAAAAAGGCGTATCGGTAATTAATATTTTTAGGTACCCGCAAGTAATACGTTTAGGTTACAAATATTACTTAAGATAACCTTTATTTAGGAACTATCTTTTATACAGCCAAACGTATATATAAGGACGATTGCCCCTAGACTTCTTTAATTTTTCCTAGAATAACCATACGTATTTTGCCAGATTCCTGCATTTAATCACTGTAACTGCTAACAGTTTATTAACTAATATATTACCCGTAAACGTATAATTTATTTTAATTATATCCTTTTTTACGGTTTTTCGTAACTAGTAATTATATATATTTCCGTATCGTAATTTCGTTTGTAATAAGGTAACGTCGGCGTTAATAAACCGTATAATTTATTAATTATCGTACTATATATTTAACGGTTTAATATTTAAAATAATTCCTAGCTTTTTAATTATTCGAAAATTAAATAAAGCTTTTTTTTATAATTTACGTAAAAAATAATAATTCCGTTTCGGTTATGGAAATAATTATTATATTTTACTTATTTGCCCGTTATTTCATTATTTTTCAAAATAGCTTTATAACGTAAACTTAAAAACTTTTTAGATCGATTATATTATTTGTAAAAAAGGTATTATTTTAAGTATTTAACGAATTTTCGTTTCCGAATTATAATACCAGGGTTTTGGTTCCGATTAAGTATAATATAACTCGATTAATAGCTTTATAATATACGTCGCTAAAGTTTAAGTTAAAACGGGTAAATCGAGATATAATAAAAAATATATCGGGTCGTATATTAATTACTACGTATAAAATAATACCGATTTTTTTTTAATATCTGTTAATAAAACTTGGATAAGCCAAATTAAAATTCGGTAATAATTTAACGTTTGTTATTAACGTATTTAAAAAGTTATTCAGTTTTTTTTTAAAAATTAAATTAATTAATTTATTTATAAAATCGGAATAAAATAACTAGATTGTCCTATTAAGCTTATTTATAATTACTTTAATACCGAAAAACTATTATAAGTCCTTATCCCTTATAAGAGTATATCGTTCTCCAATTTATTAAATTAACTAATCTATTAAGTTTTATTTTTTTTCTTTTGCGATATATTATAACGATATCGTTTACGAAAAAAAAATAAGCACTTTTTAATAAGTAAAACAATAATGTTTATAAAAAACGGGGTTAAATCTTAATTTTTTAAATGTCCCGGTAAAATCTTGTTACCATAATAATAACAATTTTTTAATTTTCTTACGTTAAAAATACTTTAAAAACGTTTTTATATATATTTCGTAAAGTACATTAATATTAATAAAAACGTTAATAAAATTATATTATTTAAATTTTAAATCAAACCTAATTACCGTAATGTTACGACCTAATAAGGGGGAAGTCTCGGAAACGGTCCTAATAAGCCGAAACAAGACCTAAATAGGTTAAAATCACGTAATCGGAAATGTTTCGTAAAAATAAAGCTGAATATTACTTAATGGTAATCAAATTAAGTAGTAATAAGTTATAATAATTCAAAAAAGATATATATGCTTATTAATCCTATAACTTAGGTAATATTAGTTTACAATATAACTTAATTACTTAAGACGTTTTTAATATTACCAAACGTAATTAAGTTATTTTCGTTATTTAAATCCCATAATATAATTATTAATATAAATCGTACGACTTAGTTTAATAATTAATTAATTAATTTAGCCGTTATACGTTATAAGCTTTTATTTAATAATATTAGCTGACTTTAAGTAATTATTTAAATTGTTAATATAGCCTTTAATATTAAAAAAATTACCGTTAGCTAATAATTTTAAAATAAATTTAAAAAACTAAAAACAAAAGTTTTGTAATTTAAAAAGTTAATTAAAAAGGATTTTGGTATTTTAAAGATTAAGACTAAGAAACTTTAATTTTATAATGGAAAAATTAATGTTTAAAGTTTCCTTACTTAAATACGAATATACCTATAGTTCCTGGCTCTCGACGACCCTGAAAATAAGATTTTTACCGTTACGGCGTTCCTTATTAAAAACGCGTTCGACTGGTTTAAACTAATTATAAAGGGTTACCTGGAAAATGCAGAAGATAATATGGAAACATTTATTAAAGAACTTTTTGTTAATTATTTTAATTTCGAGGAAAAATTAAAAGCTAACTTTAATAACCTTAATAAGGAACGTACTGCTTTATAAAAGATTTTACAATTGTAATAAAAAGGACCGGTATTTAAGTATGTAGTAAAGTTCCGAAATCTAATAGTTAAGGTAAAATAAGTAAACGAAAAGGATAATACCTTAATTAACGTATTTTATAAAAGATTAAAAGATAATATTACAAACGAAATGATTAAATTAAAACGATTAATTTCTTTAAGTAAATATATTATTAAAGTAGTAAAAATCGATAATCGACAGTTCGAAAAATGATAAAAAAAAAAGTTAATATATTTTACGATATAAATTTAATAAATCTAACTAAAGAAATAGATATATTATAACTTTTATTTTTTACGGGATTTAACCGGGCTTTATAAAAATCGGAACGGTTTAAAAAGAGATTAATTATAAGTTAAGTATTATAACTGTGATAAAATAGAATATAAAACTTTTTAATATAAGGCCCCCAGGAAACCCCGATAAAATAACTGGACCCCTATGCCAAAAAGGTAACAATTAAACAAAAAAAAGGATAAGAAATTAATTAATATAATCCGGCCTAGAGGCAACCGTTAATTACGATATACGGTAGCATAATAGTACGAAAATTATCTTAAATAGGGAAATTATACCGAGAAAAGATTATTTGCCCGGTTTTAATAAGAAAAATAACGATAAGAGTAGAATTAACGGGTTTTATACGAATAGTTACAAGAATATCATAAGTAGACCGAGAACGTCTGCCTAGGAAAAGCAGAAAAATATACGAAAATTTACGTTATTTATTATAATAAGCTTAAATGCTAATTTTACTATAAATAGAAGAAAGTAATTTATTAATATATAACCCGGATATATTAAAAAGGGTTTAATTTTAAAAAGTAAAAAGGAATTAATAAAAATGATTAATAATAGTACCGATATTTACGATTATTTGTAAATTAAGATAAGATCGACTAGAAAATGGCATTATGGAATTGGTTACTCGGAGAATTATGCTTACAAGGAGATTTTTTCTGTTATTTCAGATAGTACGATTATTAGATAAAAGAAAAATTAGTTCAGAGAATAGTGGAAAAATATTACCAGAAAACCATTACCGACTTAGGAATCCAATTGGTTTTTACTATAAACCTAAAAAACCGACAGACAATAAAAAAAAAATCAAAAGTTTCGCTAAGGAAAATCAGTGGGATTTAAAAGATAAGGCCTAGTAAAGAGAAAGCAATAGCTTATGGTTAACGTTACCAGATGAAAAAATTATTAAAACTTTCGCTAACTATACGGAAAAACTTATAAAATAAGCCTATAAACGATAAAAAGTACGATAACGAATCGAATAACTTCAGGAATAAATAATTCGTTTAGGACGATAAATCGAAAAGTTTTAGTAACAAAACGTAAAACGTATAGTAGAAATTAAAGATTTACTATAGATCTTAAAATCGGGACGTTTTTTAAAGTAAAGCCGTAGGAAAACGTAAAAAAAGGTGCAAAATTATAATACTTTAAAAAATGTTTGACCGTAATAATCGGAATTACGGATAATAACGCTATTACGATATAAATACAAATTAAAAAAAACTGGTATACTGTAATAATAAATTACGGAACGACAATTATAAGCTATATTAGTCCGGAAATAATAAATCAATTAAAATTACTATAAAAAGAAGAAAATTACCTTTATAAGGCCGTAAATACCGAAGGTTAAAATTTTACCTATAATAACGGATAAATTAAATACGAAATTAATCACTTTAAAATTTTTATCGAAAAAAAAAATAAACTATTAATTTCGATATTGTTTTATTAACAAAATACGACATAATCTTTAGTTTATTATAATTACGCTAATATAACCCTTTAATTAATAAGGAAACTAATTAAATAAACTTTCGCGTATTTCCTAATATAGAAAAAAACGAAAAAAAATACGAGATTTTAACATTCGATTAAACAAAGTAATAAATGCAGGTATAAGGATACGATAAGAACTTTATTGCTTAAAATAATAAAATATATCCAGAATAAAAAGTATAACAAAAAAGTCCGGTACGTTGTTACAAATTTCAAAAGGTTATTTCGATAAATAAATAATAATTTACAAGCATAACCCGAAATACTACCAAAATAAATAACAAAAGTATTATTACGGTATTACAAATATAAAAGGATTTTTCGAAAAAAACTTAATACGAAATTACTATAATATAATAAATGGGATTATAAGATAATTTTTAAAAATAACAAAATAATTACCTTTTACTTTATTTATAACTTAAACGAAGTAAAGTTAAATGTTTTTCGTAATTACTTGGAAAATAAATTACGAAAAAAATATATATAACGTTCCAAATCGTTAATAAGGTATTTAATATTTTTCGTATTACGAAAAAACGGGAAATTACGATTTATTATCGATTATTAATAACTTAACGATATTATTATCAAAAATAAAATACTATTATTTTTAATTACCAAAATTAAAAACTAATTACAAAATGCTAAATAATTTACGGTTTTAAACTTAAAAAAAAGATATAACTAAATTCGGATTAAATTAGGAAATAAGTAAAAAATAATTTTCAAAACGAAATACGGATTATTCGAATATTTTATTATATTTTTTAAACTTATAAACGTATTAATAACTTTTTAACGGATGATTAATTTCGTATTTAAGAAATACTTTAAGATTTTCGTTATATATTACTTTAACGATATTTTTATTTATTTAAAGACGGAAAAGGAATATGTAAAATACGTTTATAAAGTCCTATAAACTTTATAAAACAATAATCTTTTAATTAATACGGAAAAAAAATACTTTTTATATTTGAAAAGTTAAATATTTGGAATATATCATTATTTTAGGATATATTAAGATAAATTTTAAAAAAATTACCGTAATCCAAAATTGGAAAATATCTATTAATATTACTAAAGTATAAACGTTCCTTAAATTCGCCAACTATTACCGACGATTTATATAATACTTTAATAAAATCGCAATATTCTTAACGGAATTTATTAAGAAAAACCGGTAATTCGTATAGGCCCTAATAATAAAAAAGGTTTTTTAATAACTTAAAAATGCTTTTATTAGCAAACTTATCTTAATGATATATAATCCAAATAAACCAGTAAAATTTAAGACCAACGTTTTAAATTTCGTTTTAAGGATAATAGTTTATTAATAAAATAATAATAAAAGGTTATACTTTGTTGCCTTTTATTTTTATAAATTATATGGTATTAAACTTAATTACCTTATTTACGATAAGGGATTCCTAATTATCGTTGGGGCCTTTAAAAAATTTAAACATTACCTTAAAAAAAACTAGCACTAAATAAAGGTATATATAAATTATAAGAATATTTTTTATTTCGTAACTATAAAAAAATTAATCGGACGATAATTACGTTACGTAAAATACCTTTTAAAGTTCGATTACGTTATTATCTACCACAAAGGATTAAAAAATGGCAACATAAACGTTTTCAGCAAACGACCAGATTTAAAAGATTTTAAAGTAAAAATATAATAAACTATGTTCGATTAAACGTTAGGAGAATATTTATAATAACGATATATTAATATTATCAGAATGTTTATACCCAATATATATTAAGAAATATAGCGGTATTACGATAATTTACCCAAAAACCGGAAAATAGGTAAAATGTACATACCGGAAAAATAATAAAAAAACTTAATACGAGAAATATATAAATATTAATTATACGGATACTTAAAGATTTACAAAACGTTAAAACGTTTACGACGAACGTATTATTTCTTTAAAATAAAATTAACAATACAAAAAATTATATAATAATACGATATTTACGTTAAGGCGAAAACCAAACGATATAAATTATACGGAAAATTATAACTATTACCAGTTATTAAATAATTATAGGATTCGATTATATTTAATTTTATTACGAAATTTTCTTTATTAAAAAACCCAGTTACGGGTATATATTATAACAGTATTTTTATAATCGTTAACCGATTTATAAAATTCTCTTATTTTTTACCTTATAACGAAAATACAGACGCCGAATAACTAGTATATATTTTCCTTCGACATATATATAATATATATGGATTACAAGCGGAAATTAATTTAAATAAAGGTATAACTTTTACTTTAAAGTTTTGGCAAAGTTTAATAGCATAATTCGGCCTAAATTATAAACTATCTAGCGCCTTTAGATTATAAACAGATAGGTAAATAAAAAGAATTAATTAAACGTTAAAAACGTATTTACGATATTATATTAACTATAAACAAAATAATTAAGCTAAAAAATTACCTATTATATAATTAATTTATAATACTAATTATTATAATAATATTTAAAACGATTTTAATAATTATTAACTTTAGTTTTACTTTAAAAGTCTACAAAAAAACACGAAAAAAAGGATTAATTAACGTTAAAACAATCCTTATTTTAAAATAACTTAAGTAATTATATTAAATATTAAAAACAAAATTCTAATTTATACGCGAATATATAAATAAATATTATAACTAAAAAAGGTTAAAAGGATTAACTTTCTCGAAAGGAAAAATAATTTATTTAGCTACTAAAAATATCAGGACCAAACGCCCAAACTAAAAACTCGATTTTAAATATATCGGCCTATACAAGATCGCTAAGAAAATTTCAGAAAATAACTATTAATTGGAATTACTACTTAAGGTTAAATTTTATCTAATTTTTTATGTTTCTTTATTCGAGTTAGTAACAGATATTATTAAAGTACATATGATATAAAATAACGTAAAAGTAGAAAAAAAGGAAAAAACGTATAAAGTTAAAAAAATATTTAATTTTCGAAAAAAAAAAAATTTACCCAGTACTTGATTAAATAAAAAAATCACCCGGAATCCGAAAATACCTAGGAACCGGTAAAAAACCTTACTAACGCCTAACGCCTGCTAAAAAACTTTTACTAATAACGCCGAAACCATCAAGGTTAAAAACGTCCCAATTTACGCTATTAAAAGACGGCCAGGCGGTCGTCTCAGAAATAGACCAATTATCCAGACCAGAGGCTTAAATAACGGCTGATACGCTCGCCGCCTTTAACCGCTTTTATTCCTTTAAATTTTCCAAAAATTACAACTCCCGCTGCACCATTTTTACACCTTTAAAACGGAAAAAAAATCTTTTACTTACGCAACCGGATTAGTCGCATAATGGCCTTATTTATTTTTTGCTAATAACATTTTATTTTTTTTAATAGCGTTTTTAAAATTCCAGAAAACGTTTTTTTGCGAATATTTTCTTTTTTTCCAATAGTTAATTTTTTGTACGAATGTTTTTTAAGGACGAAAAAAAGATGCCGCTTCCGTTATAAAAATAATTGCGCTAAATATAAACCTTATATTTGGAAATATTTTCTATTATTTTGCATTTCCAATTTTTATTAAAGTATAAAGAATAAGGTATAACCTCGAAATTAAACTTGTTAAAAATTAAAAGGGGATTTTTACGACAAACTGTTAGCAGTCATAGTGATTAAATGCAGAAATCTGGCAAAGTGCGCATGGTTATTTTAGGAAAAACTGAAGAAATCTGGGGGCAATCGCCTTTATATATACGTTTGATTATATAAAGGATGGTTTCTGGATAAAGGTTGTTTTAGGCAGTATCTATAGCTTAAACGTACCAATTACGGGCATTTGAAAGTATTAATTACCGATACGCCTTTTTACGTTAGGTGATTTTGTTTACGTAATTTTTTAAAATTAGATTTAAAACTTTAGGAAAATCCATTAAAAAGTTATTAAAATCTTTAATTTATATAGGATTTAAACTTTTATTTCCGTTATTCTCGTTTAAAGTGGGGTTGCGTAATTGATCGTTATATTAAAAAGCCGGCTTTTTTGCTTTATTGTTTTTTCGTAACCGTCCCGGAATACGGGGCCCATTTTTTCCGAAACGTTTCGGATTAAGTTGGGCGTTAATATAGGAAAACGCTTTATATATATTAGCTTACTGCGTTAAAGGTTTTATAACTTTAAAAATCGGTTTTATTATTTAACGGTAATATTAATAAGTGATTAAAATTATTGTTTTTTAGGTCCTCCTTTATAAAAGGTTATTAAATAAAGGTTTTTTTCCGGTTAATTGGGGGATATTAACTAGCTGTAAGCTATATATGGGATATTAGCGCCTTTAGGTAAAGATTAACGTAAAGGGTTATAGGTACGTATAAATAGGTGATTTTATAAGAAATTAAAGTTTTAAAATTAATAGGTAAACGGATATTTTTGGGTAATCGTAAAAAAAATACCGTGGTTATCGTTTTTAATAACGAGAAATAGGTTTTAGTAAGGGAACGCTTTTTTTCCCGTATAAAGGGAATTTAGCGGGATTATTTTTTTATTAATTGCTTTAACCAAATTTTAAGTATTTTCTAACTTTTTTTGTATTTTCTTAAGTTTTAAGTTAATTATAAACCGTTCGAAGTTTGCCCTGTTAAATGGCTTTATAAGTCCGTTAGTAGGATTGTTTTTGCTTTTTACGTATTGGAAGCTAATGTTTTCTTTTTGGATTTTTTAATACACGTAATGGTATTTAATTCGAATATAAAGTTTTTTTCGTATTATTTATATCTTTTTTACTTATTTAAGCGTACCTGTATTATCCTTTAAGATAGGAATAGGACTTTTAGGTATAAACCTTAACTTTGTTAAGAAGTTTTTAATTCTAGCTGCCTTTATAACTGTTATTCTTATTCCTATGTATTTTGTTTCCGTGGTATATTTAATAATAATATTTTATAACTTTGAAATTTATGAAATAAACGTTTTAGTTATGAAAAATATATAGCTTATCGTAAATTTTGCTAATTTGTAGTTATTTGCAAAGTTTGTATCTATTATTCCGAATAACTTTAAGTTGTTATACTTATAATATAGGTGATTTTTTTATAGCTTCCGGTATTAAAAAAATATATTTAATATATCGTTTAGGTATTTCGGCAATCTTTTGATATATTCTTGGTATTTAGGTAACGGGTTATTTATGAACTTTGTTTAAATTGATGTTATAAACGTTATATCTGGTCTGCTAATATAATTTGAAAAATTAAATTTCCTTATTAAGCTTGTATATTTAAACGTTTTTTCTTTGCTAACTATGCCGTTATGTTTTATAACGTACTTTAAGTAATCTTTAACGAATAATGTAAGTTCTTTTTTTATCTTATCTAAACCGATTAATTTTAGTAACTTTTTAATATACTGTTATTAATTTAATTTAATATTTCCTATTAATAAAGAACGGACAATTCGTACGCCTAGATATTAGTCCGCGTTACCTAAGTCCTTAACTAGGACGTCTTTAGCAATTTTCTTAACGATATCCTTAAAACGCTGCTTATTAAGGCTGAAAAATAGGAAGTTATCTACGTATAAGGCAATAACGTTTCCTGTTTTAAAATTATAATATATTGCATCGTCCGAAATTAACGGACGGAAACTTTACTTCGCGAATATTTTTTTTATTTTTTCCTGCTAAGCAGCTCCGGCCTGCTTTAAACCGTATAATAAGTTTATTAATTTGATAACCCTTTTAAAGGAGAACTTATATATCTTTTTATCCTTTGGATACGTATTAAAATATTTTTTTAATATCGGAAACTGTTTTATATAAATATTTTCCTTTAATTTGCCGTTTAGGTACGTAATAATAAAGTTTATCTGGAATATATACCACCTTAAAAAGGCGGCTAACGCCATTAAAATCTTCTAGTATATTGTTTTTACGGTATTTGTTATTATTTCGTTATAATTAATTCCTTTTCGTTATATAAATCTTCTTACGTAAATACGTACCTTATATTTATTTAACTTTTTTATAAACGTATACTTTTTTTTTAACATTTATTTAACATTAATAAAATGCCTTTAAATAACCTTGCTAAAAAGCGTAAACTTAAAAGTTCCGCGTAAAAAGTCTTTTTTTAATCTTTATAAAGATAATTTTAAGTTATATTTTTCGTTTTAGGCTTTTTATAACTTCCTTTAAGGTTGGGCCGTTATTTATAGTAGTAAATAGCTTATAGGTATTAATATTTAATATATTAATTACCTATTTATATTTGTAAACGTTCCGGATAACCTGATCGGCGTTTTTAAAGTTATTAAGATGGTTTTTATTATTACTCGACGTTAATAGGTTAAAATAAAAAATATATAGGCCACCTTCGCCTTCGCCCTTTTAGGTTAAAATTAACTTTAATTTTTAAATTAACTTTAGGGCTTTATTTAAGGCTTTTAAAGTATATAGTTTAAAAACAGTCTTTTTCGGGCGTTCCTTTTTGCGTTTAATCTGCTTAATTTCTTGGTCCGTATCGTCCTTTAAAACGACGTTATCGTTTTTATTCTTTATTTTTACGCCCTGCTTTTAATAATATTTCAAACGTTTTTGTACGTATTATAAAAATGATTAAATAATATCTTTAAAGTTAAGGGGTTTACTTAATTTTTTTAGGTTTTCGTAAATAATAATATATGGTATTATAAATAATTTACCGCCTTTTAACAGTTATACTTTATAATTATATATCCCTTAATAACCTAGTAGTATTCTTTTTGCTTTACGGGCTGTTAATTTTTTTAATTTAATCCGATAATTTTAATTAATTAGGATTATATATTTATTACCGAGAATTCGGAAATAATTGTTATCGGATTTATATAATTTTTTTGGCTCGAATACGTTTTTAAAATATTCGGTTAATATTATATCCTTTACCGTAAATTAGCTTATTTTATTAATAATATACGTTATTACCTTTATTACGAAATCCCAAAAACATATAGGGATTTTTATTTGCGCGAAGATTATATACGTTTCGTTTTGTAGAAATTATATACCTCGTTTTATAATTTCGTTTTAATATTGGTTATATACGTTAGAAATTATTAGTTTAATACCTTTTATAACGTAAAAGTTTTTAATTATCGTTATACTGAACTTTTTGCTACTATTAAAACGTAAAATTTGCATTTTTTTACGTCTGCTTTTTTCGTCCGGTAATAACGTTTTTAAACGCTTTGTAATTCGCGTAATATACGCGTATAAACTTTATTAAATTTCGTTTTTATTTTTAAATAAATAATATTTTTTATAACGCGATAGATTGTTTATAAAAAAATCAAAATAACCTTTATTTTTAATATTAATAGGTTTAATTAACCTTATATCGTATTAAATAATTTTTGTTATATACTTTTTTCGTTTTTAAAAGTTTGTAAATAATATTTTCCGTATTTTTCTTTTATCGTATGCCGTATAAAGGATATTTTTTATATCGTTAAGATTTAGATTTATCCCCGTAAACCTTTTAATAATCCATACTAGTTGTTCAGTATTAAGGTAGCAAAGGCGGTAGTATTAAAAAATAATTTTCTTTATAACTTCGTCCGTTATTAAAATTTTCCTATTTTTAAAAACGTTCGAAAGTACGCGTCTTAAATTATCTATTAGGTTATCGCCGTTTTCCTTATTGGATACCTCTTTTAGTACGAATCCTTATTAATAGCTTTTATCGTTTACTGGGTTTAAAGCCCTAATAATAAGTTCCGGTTTCCCGTAAAACCATAGGAAAAATCCTTTCCGAAAAACGTTAATCGTTAATAACTAAATTTTATCAGGGTTTATTAAAGCGTTACGATTTAGGTAACCTTCTTTTTTGTAAAATATTTTCCCGGAAAATACCTTTAATAAAAAGTTATTAATATATAACGTATATTTAATTATAATTTCGTTTTTTATTATTAAACCTTTTTAAAAGTTACTTAACGATATTAACAAAAGTAATAATTACGGATCTTTTACCCGTTATAATTTGGATTCCCCTGGATTTAATATTTATAACAATGTTTTTCTTAAAGTCGTTAATATTATTCGTAATATTAACGTTCGTTTTTAAATTCTAAAATAATTTAGTTAAGTTATTCCCGTAAAAGGAATAAACGTATAAGAATATAACGTTTTTTATAATAATTCCTTTAAGGCGTTTACTTTTTTATAATTTTAAGTAATTAATTACTTAAGCTTTAGTATATTTACCTATTAAAACTTCCCGGGTTTTAAGGCGTTTAGTTATTACAGTTCCCTGAGCTGCTTTTTAAATTATTTTATCGTATTACTATATAAAATTTTCCAGTTATTATTTTTTAATGCAAACGTTAAAAGTTTTTCCGTTTAATCGGTATAAATCTTTTAAGCTGTTAGGAATAAATTATTTTTCGTTTTTATTACTATTATAAACGTTACGAAAATTATTGCTTTAGTTATTTTGTTTATTATTACTTTAACGTTAGTTACGTTTTCCTTTTTTTCCTTTACCGTTTTTTTCCTTTTACGGCTTAGGGTAATCCTTCGTTAGGTATTTGTATTTGCCATAGTTAAAGCAAAGTAGCTTTCCGTTTTTGTTTTATACGGGCCTGTTATTTTGGGAGTTGTTATTATTATTGTTATTTTTTCCCTTGCCTTTTTAGGCGTTATAGGACTTCCCGTTTTTTTTTTGTTAGTACGGTTATGGAATTCGTTGTTAAAGTTGTCGATTAGCTGCTAGAAAAAATAACTGGTTTATTTAAGCATTAATTAAATCGTTTTATACCAGTTATTAACGTAGTTTTTTATAGTAGTAAGGAATATAATAATTTGTTTTTTTAATCCGAGCTTTATATTATAACCTTTAATTTTTCGTAATAGTTTTTAAAATTTTATGGTAAATTATACGGGGTTTCCTTTATTATATATAATTTTGCTAAGTTCTTTTTAAAAAGACCTTTACCTAGCCTTATCTATTGCTACGTAGGTTTTTTTAAGGGTCTTTAATATTTTCGTTTTTTTCTTAATACCTGTAATTAATTTTAAAAACGCTTTTTTACAAATCTTAATAATAACTTTTACGAAACGTAATTAATCAAATTATTTTAACTTTATTCCGTCTTTATAGATAATCTTTTTAAAAATAAATATTAAAACGTTACTTTAAAGTTTTTAATTAGTTTAACATGTTAAGTGGTTCTTTTTGTCCAGTAAGAAATTAAAGCGTTTTTAACGTAGCTTTATATTATTATTAAATTTCTTAAAGTTTTTCTTTTTTTTTTTAGGCGAATACCTAATTCGTTAAAGTTATTTAAGCTATTAGAGCTTAAAAAGTTGCTAGGAATACTTAAGGAACTATTACGACGGCTTTTTCGTTTTCGGAAACCTCTAGATAAGTTTGAAAGTAACCTATCCGAATCGCCGGGGTCCTTATATATTATATTTTTTTTTTTACGTAACTTCTTTTTTTCGTTTTTTTTTTCGAGGGATTAGGCTTTTTAATAAACTACCTTCTTAGTTATGTTTTGTTTTTTTTCAAGGGGTTAATCTTTTTTACGTTATTTTCGACGGCGATAAGGATTTTTTGCAAACCTTCCGCCTTTTAGGCGTTTTATAAGGCGTTTTTACGAATACTTACATTTCGTAAATTCCGTATTACCTTTAATTAAGGCAATCCTTATTAAAATACGTTTCCAAATTGGGATATATTTAATAATCGTTTTACGATATTGTTTATTCGTTTTATTATATCGTTTTTTCTTTTTTGTTAAAACTTTAAATTTTTAATTTTATCTTTAATCGATTTATATTTATATTTTCGTACTTTAACATTTTTTTTAATCCCATTTAAATTAATACCTAAAAACGTATAAAGTTTATTTAATTTTAATTAAGGCTGTTATTTCTGTATAGGGGTTTTATATCGGTTTTTTAATTATCGTTATTAAGGTAATATAATTTCTTTTATGGAAATCTCGAAAGCAGGTCTTTTTTCTGCCGTTACGTTTATTATGGGCTTTTATTTTTCTTTTTTACCGTAAAATTTTTCGTTTTAAAAGTCCTTTTAATCGAAAGAAAAAAAAATGGGTTATTATTCGTACGCTTTTTATTCCGTATAAGGACAAAGCTTTTATCGGGTAAACTATTTCGTTCGATCGTAAGGAGCTGTTTTAAAATACGTTTTTGCTGTTTGTTTGCTATCGTTAACCGCTTACTTTCTTTTAAATTAACTAAACGACTCCTTTTTAAATCTTGTACCCTTTTTATTAATTTAACCTGTAAATAACCATTCCGTTTAACGTATTACGGTTACCAATTAACTAGAAGATGTTATTATATCAATAATTATAATAATTAAATATAGGAATTTGGTAAAATGCGTATAGTTATTCTAGGAAAAACTAAAGAAATCTGGGGGCAATCGCCTTTACATATACGTTTAACTGTATAAAGGATAATTCCTAGACAAAGGCTGTCCTAGGCAGCATTTGCAGCCTAGACGTACTAGCCGCGGGTACCTGAAAGCACCAATTGCCGACACAAACAATAAAAAAAAAAGCTGATATAGTTGATTTAGTAATATAACGGGACATGTTAAAGGTTAAAAAGCAGAGATTTATCCGAAAGTTAATTTTAAGGGCAAAATCCTAGAAAAAAAGGAAATTATATTACGATTTAACGAAAGGGAATCTCGGAAACGGTCTTAATAAGCCGAAACAAGACCTAAGTAAATTAAAATTACGTAATCGAAAATGCTTAGTAAAAATGAAATTAAGCATTATTAAGCATAACAAAGCACCCCTTATTACCGCTTAATAACAATTAGGTTAAGCAGTAATAAGTTATAATAATTCAGGAAAAATATATACGCATATTAATCCTATAACTTAGGTAATACTAATTTGCAATACAACTTAATTACCTAAAACGCCCTTAATATTACCAAACGTAATTAAATTATCTTCGTTACTTAAATTTTACAATATAACTGCTAACATAAACCGTATAACTTGGTTTAATAATTGCTTAACTAGCCTAGCCGTTATACGTAACGATTAACGCTTTAAACAATTTTCTAATTAAAATAAATACATATATATTACTACAAATATCTTTAAATTATTAATCGTTTCGTACGACAAAACGTACTTTATATTTCTACAATTAACCAAATTTATTAAATTTATAAACATATACCTATATATACCTTAAAACTTATTTCCTTTTAAGAAAAAACTAATTAATTATTTCTTAAAATCGTATTTTTTTATAACTTTATAAATAAACTTTTTCAGCTTTACGAAATATCTCCTTTAATAAATATATATTTAGCTTTTTATAACCTTACGGCAATAATAATAAATTACGCCTATATACCTAATTTAACCATTTAAATATCTTTTTATATAATAAAATATCAAAATTTTTCCGATTAAAATAATACGTATTTTAAATAATTAACTTTCCTAAATTTCCGCAACTTACCGGCTAGTTATCGATCGTACCTATAAAATAAACCAACCGTTTTACATTAAAAACGGCTTTTTATACCCTATAATCGTTTCGAATAATATTACCTCGGCACGGAATATACGGGAAACTTACATTTATAACCTATAAAGTACTTTCATCTTTTACCGTCGTACTAGGTTAAATAACTTAACAAAAATTTAAAATTACTTGAATTTTTTTTTTTCGACATATTAATCGTAATAATTACTAAAATAAACGTTAGCGGTAATAATAATTTAAAAAACGGAAATAGTTCGAACATAACGGTTATATAAAAGTAATTAATTTTATACGAATAAGCTTATTTTTCTTTATCCCGTACGTTTTTAGCGCTTATATTATTTTAAAATTATTTTTCCTGTTTAACCGGTAATTAAATTATCCCGTTTAGGTTTTTATTTTCCTTTTAAATATATATATATAAATAACTGTAGGCTTAATTAAATAACTTTACTTATTATAGTAAATTCTATAATTCGTTTTTTATAACGTAAGAAAAATTGTTTTTTAAATTTTTAATATTACCTGAAAAAATGGCCTTTTCGTTAAATTATATATTTCGAATAGTAATAACCTTATTGATTAACGGGTTCCAAATTTCGTAAATATTCGTAAATCGGTAACCGACAAAAAAATTAATTTATATTTTAAAATTTAACTTTTAAAATTTTCGTTCCTCTTTTATAATAATAATTATTATAACGTAAACTATACAGCCTTATACTTACAAATAAGCTTATTAAAACTTCCGATTAAACATTACAATATCGTTTTTATATGCCAAATAAATATAATAAATTTCGTATAAATTTTGCCAAAAAAGTATATATTTAAAAATACGGTTATATAGGTATATTATTATTTTAAAAATATATACAATTAAAAATAAAAATAACTTAACGGTATTTCGTATCGTAATTATTTTCTTTTTAATTATATTTTTTAAACGTTGTATACCTTTATTCTGGGCCTGGATATACGGTATTAAAAGCTTAAATCTAATATTAAAAGAAAATAACTGTAATATATCTTTAAGTAAGTAATTTTTTAAAATTTCGTTATTATATTCGATTACTTGTAGAAAACCTTATCTTAATTTTTTAAAATTTTTAAGAAATATCGGAACGCGTTAATTAATATATTTTGCTCGCGGTTTTTAAAATATATATCCCAAATAAAACTTAAATAGCTATTAATAATAAACATAACGTATTTATATTTTTTAAGGTTTTTTTTGAAATTTATAAAATTAATAACGATTTTTTGTTTTAATCGGACAGTTTTTTCTTTCGGCTTACGGCGTATTTACCTTTTGGCCTTTACTTTGTTTAATATTTAATTATTATAAAACTTTTTAAGCGGATTTTTTTCGTATAAAATTATAATTAAACGATTATTTCGAATTTTAAATAATTTAATCTTAAATATTACGTAATACCGTTACCGGTTCGTAATAATTTCGTTATCTATAAGTTAACGTTTTATTTATAAGTTATAAAAATTACGTAAATAATTATCCCATTAATATTTTTCATAATAAATTAATCGAACTTATATATTAACGTAATAATTATTTAATTATATTTATTTCTAATAAAGTTATTAATTTTTTAATTATCTTATTAATATTTTTTTTTTCAGAACTACCGGAAAGATACCATGTTATATACGAAGTTTTCGTAATAAATTATATCCTATAAACGTAATATTTTCGGGCTTTTAAAACTTTAAAATAATATATTTACTTTTCCATATCTTTTAATCGGGATAAAATTGTTCCTTATATATATTCCGTCGCCTTAAATCGTTAACTTATAATTTAAGAATTTATTAATAAAATTAAAAATATATATCGTAAATCTTAAATTTAAAATAGACAAATTCCTTAAAAAGTAAAACGAAACGTTTATCGTACTGTTTTAATTAATGATTAAAAAATTTGCAAAAATTCGTTTTACTTCTTTTAGGAATTAATCGATTTTTTAAATAATTATTTTTTCTATATTTTTCGATAAACGATTAATTTTTTCCTTTAAAAACTAATTAACGTTAATTTATTAATAAATTAACTTTAAAATTTCGTTATTAACACAGAAAGTAATTAGGGCCTTATTAAAAAATATATAATAATATTAAGATAACGTATAATAAAGACTTAAATAAACCTTATAACGTATATTTTAAATATTTAACTTTTTACGTTTTCGTTTATTAATATTTCGGTCCGAATATAAACCTTTATAATTACCTTATTTTAACTTATATCTTAAAATCTTTCCCGGTAATTAAAAGTTAAAATTTTTAACCTTTTTCTAATTAAAATCGTTTTTATTAAAAAGGTTTATAAAAGTTTTATAAAACGCTAAAAATATGATTTTAATATTTCGTAATATAATCGGTAATTAGGTTATAGTTTAATAATCGAAAAAGTTAACCGTTACTTTTTGGTAATTAATTATTTTATTTTCGATCTTAATTTTTCTTATTTTTTAAAAAATCGTTATTTATATCCCGATAATAAAAACTAATGTTATATATAAGTTATTAATTTATATAATCGGTATTTTCGTTTTTAGGACTCCATATTATTATTTTTAAGTTATAACCTTTTACCATTTTATAATTTATTCGTTTAACTTTTTCGTTTACCTCGAAACTTACTTTAGCCTTTTACGGTATTTCCGTTACGTATTAATTAAAAACCTGTTATCGTATACTTTGCCGGACTTAGTTAAACTAACGTATTATTTCCGTAAATTCTTTTTTAAAAAAAAATTATTTTCTTAATTACTGAAAATACCGATTCCAGGATTTATTTCGTAAAATCGTTAATTTTTTTACAAAAAATCTCGTATTTCCGATTTTCGTAAATATACGTTACGAAGTTTTAAATATAAACTTATTTACTTTCGGTAATTATTTTAAAGGTATTTATCGGATAATTTATATAATCGATTTTTTCGATGGTTCCTTCCGAAAATATAAATATGGTTAAAAAGCCGTTTAGTATATTATTTCGTATCGTATAACGGATTCGTTTTTTTAAATACGAAACTATATCGGGTTTTGTAAGTTCGATAGGTTATAAAATATCCTGATTAAAATCGATATAATACCAAATACTAAACGCGTATACTTTAAATTAAAATTCGTTTTTAAAACGATTTTAGTTTTTAAATTCTTTATAAATAACGGAAAGCGTTAATAATACCGGTACTATTATAATTAATAAAATATACGAATTATTATTACTAATATATAGCTTATATCGTTTTAGCAACAGTTAATTAATTAATAATAACGCGAATTAAGCAAATAAATCTTTTAATTATTAAATATAAAGGATATTAATTATGTTGTTTTATTAAGCTAACTTGCGTATATTTTTCGTACGCATATAGCTTTTATGTAACCTAATAACGGAATATATATCTTCCGATCAGAAAAACCCTTTCCGTATATAAGGTACGTTTAGCACCCCCTGCTAACTGATAGTTACCGAAGCCCGAAAACGGAGCTCCTAACGCTGATTTCTACGATTATCATAATATTAATGATATCCTGAAAAAAGCTGAAGCTCGGGAAAAATCGGGAACGTCGGGAACTAATTAACTTAACGGAGTATTAATTGATTTCTTTATACATTGTTATAATACGTCGCACTTTATGTAATGTTAAAGTGCTACAGATATGTTGTTGTAATATTAATGTCGATTAAAAACGTTGCAAAATACATACAAAATCAGGTGTATCAGGTAGGTGCAGGAATTTAGGGGGTATGAGTGGGTTACCTACAGGTTACTAGGAAGCTGACAGCTGTCAAGGTGCCAAGGAAAAATAAAATATAGCCGAAATAGGATGGCTCCTAATTCAACCACCTTTCATGGCTGCGCTTCCCTTATAATATCTCCTGTGACCAATAAGATAGATGGCCCAGTTTTGGGTCCGGCGCACCTAGAACAATTAAAACCCGACCGACCTCGACAACTTGAAATTGGAAACGGTAATCATGATGGCGCTAATACGACAAAGCAACGCGGATCGCCGACGTGTAAGGGACGAGTGTCGTGAGAAGCTATCGAAGCATATTTGTAGGAAATGCAACCCCCCGTACCATAACCCTGCTAACCTTTTAAAGACCAGAGGTTAGGTATTAAAATAAAGCCCTTCGAAGTCCGCCTTAGCCTTCGCAGCCATAACCCATACTGTTGGAAAACTGTGCTAGGTAACGAGGAGTTCTTTTCCAAAATATCCGCTAAGAACTTAAGCGATTATTCTATTAGTACGTACCGATTGCTGTGCAGGGAGGTCGGAAAGACTTTTAAGGCCGTACCTTTTAACGCGCAGTGCCAGACATTGGACTTTATCGTACCGGTATATCAAGTTACACATCCTGAATCCACGTAAGGCTGATGTTTCCGCAGTTATCCGCCCCAGGACTTAGCTTTAATGCTGTGATAGACCAGCTTAGGGAGGAAAACGGGAACCTTTCGCAATAAGTTCGCGAAGCGATAGGCAAAGTAGATGCAGAATTAAAACGTAAACGATTTGTAGAAGAGGAAAACCGTCAGCTGCGGAGTAATAGGTAATGGCTTAAGGACTAATTACGGGACTATGCAGCTGCGGCGGACAATTTTAAAAATATCGTTACGAGATGCTTTTTTGAGCTAGATAAAACGTTACCAGCATTAGAGGACCTGAGAAAATGTATATCTTTGGATAGGGGGAGTGGTTAACCTATAATGTAAGATCGCACAAGATATCAGCCGGAATAACAATTCAACATTCTTTGCTGCAGATCCTTATCCTATCGAGCATATCTGGCACCGCTTAAAACAAAAGATTTACGAAGTCGAGCCTCAATTTCACGATCTCAAAAGAACGAAGTCAACGTCGAATACGTGAAGCGAATAATCGAGGAGGCTTGGGCAAGGGTTGAACCGGACCTTGTACATAAGCTTCGAGTATCACTCCCCAACCGTATCCCCGTAGTACGCCTGGTCCGGGTGGATATATAATATCTTAATCGCCTAGATAAGGCGAATCTAAGGACAGCTTTATTTCTTTAATTGACCTAGTATCCATTAAAAAATGTATAAGTGAAATTGGTGGTATTATGGAGTGGGCCGTGGGGTTGTGGGGGGTGGGCCGGTTTTGGTCCCCCCATTGTACCACCCACGCACCGCTAAAGCACCTCAGGTCTAGTGACGCTAATATGGTGGGATGCAGCGGGGACATAATGATACCTCTTAGACAAAGTACGCGCGATGGTGTTCGCTCATCGGATCATTTTTGTGCAATGCCCCTCTTTCGAGCCGGCTGGCCATCCTGGTTCCCGATATTGCCAAGAGGTGCCCTGCATTTGGGCTCTTGCGAAACACTGAATTGGACCGCGTGCCGAACATTGCCTAAAATGGGGCCCGTGCTATTGAATGTTTAGAAGGATAGTCCCAGGGGGACCCGTTCTGCCCCCAATCTAAAAAAAGAAGGCGAGCAGCCGACAATGTCGAAAAAAACCAGCCTGGGAAAATCGCTTTCGAGGTCTGCTCGACACTCTCGAAAAACCCCATTGAGAAATTTCGCTTTCAAGGTCTGCTTAACTCGACGACCTCAGATCCCCGTCGGCACAAAGTCTTGGCAATCGGCTTAGACAAAGGCCCTCGTTGTGACTCCGTAAGTCTTATGTCAACAGCATTTTGTCAGTGCGAATTAACACTCATATTTCGGAGATTTAGGACACATTGTTGCCGCCTCGTAGAAAACGGAAGGAATTTAGAACTAATGGACAACCATTCACAATCTAACCGAGCCCCAACGACTCTTTCAACTCTTCAATTACAATGCCCTATAAATTTGAGGGAAAACTCAAAACTCAGCCCTACCGGAGACGATAAAGCACCTGACCTCCCCACATTACCTCTGCCAGTATAAGAATCCAAAGTCCACGACAGTCGTCAAGAATTCCCTAACCGCTAGCGCCAGCCCCTTCAACCGCACGCCTATCGACGTAATGCGCCCCTACATATATCCCAAAGAACGGAAAATAACTACAATAATCACACGAAAAACTAACCTCGAATTTATTAACAAAATCAAAACACCCTAAACCATATATATTACCATGGACTTAATTATTCTCGATTATTATAAACCCAAAAATTACCCTCCTTAAATGTCTTTAATATTACAATCTAAAATATCCATTCCCC
>QJNZ01000152.1:63338-91116 GCA_004155055.1 Monosporascus sp. CRB-8-3
GGTTTTTACCAAAAAAAAAAAAAAAAAAAAAACTTTAACCGGATTAAGTCGGACTCCCCCTGTAACGGCTAAGCTAGTTAACCAACTATTAAACCAAGTTATACGGTTTATGTTAGCAGTTGTATTACGGGATCTAAGCAAAAAAAATAACTTAATTATATCTAGTAATACTAAGGGTGTCTTAGGTAACTAAGTTATATTACAAACTAATGTTATCTAGGCTTATAGAAAATAAATATTTTATATACTGTCTTCCTTATTATCGGTATAGTATAGCTTTAAGAGCTTTATAATAAATCCTGTTAAGTTTTTACGTAATTGCTTTACCTGATTTTTAAATCTCTGTTATAACCGTTTTTAAAAGCCGTAACCAACCAAGTTATAATACGATTTTTCCCCTTTTTAATTTTCGCTTTGAAATTTTTTTTTCTTTTTAGTAAATTATTATTATTATATCGGGTTATATTAAAAAAAATAAACTAATTATAAAATTTAAAAACGAAATTTTTTGTTTAAGTTAATTACTTTCCGTTCCGTAAATATGCCTGTATATTTTTGTTATGCCCGCCGAAATCTTTCCTTTTACCATATTTCGATATTAAATTTTTCTCGGTATAAGGAATACGTATTACGGAATTAAGGTTTTTGTAACGTAAATAAGCTTTTAACATTTTAACTCGAATAATTTATCTTTAATTATTTCCGAACCGAAACGGAATTTAAAAAAATTAAGAAAAGAACGGAATAGGTATAGGCGAAAGTTTGTTAATTATATAAATAAAAGAAATTATAAGTTAACCGTATAGTACAAATATTATTTTGGGGGTTTCGGTTATTAAAAAAATTAGATGAATTAAAACGTTACGAAAAGTAAAAATAAACGTAACGGAAACGTATAACGATAATTATTATATAACCTGTTGTTACCTTCTTAAATTAATTTGGAATCGTTACTATTAATTAGCCCGATCTTAATAATCTTAATTAAAAAACGATCGTTTTTAATATTGTTAATAAAAATTCTTTAATAAACATTAAAGTTAATAAAATTTTTAACGAGTTCCCAGGTATTTTCGAAATTTAAGTAATTTTTTTATTTAATTAAATATTAAATAAATCTTTTTTTTTCGTATATCGAAAATTTTTTAATTCTATAAACTGGTATATTTTTTTAATGTTCTTTTTATATCTAATATTAATTTTAATAATATCTATTATTAATTCCAGTAAGGAAATATAAAAGACTGAATAAAATTTAACTTTGGATAGTAATTCGAATTAAATAATTATTTTTTAAGATTTTTTTAGTAATTTTATATAATTTAATATATATAAAATCGAATTTTTAGTTAAAACGTTTAATTTTAATGTTTTTGATAATTAAATAAATTATTTCCTTTTTCGAAAAAGTTAATCTTTTTAACTTTTTCTGGTTATAATATTTATTTAGTTAATTACGTACGAATTTAAGTTTTGTTTTTATTTTTCGGTATAGTTACTTAAGTTATTTTAAGGTAAGGATTATTTTAACGTTAATTAATCCCCCTTTTCGTATTTTTTTATAAATTTCTGAAATAAAACCAAAATTAGTAATTATTAAAATTATCTTAATATTATTATAGTAGTTAATATTATAAGCTAATTATGCGATAGGTAATTTTTTAACCTAGTTATTTTGTTTGTAATTAATATAACATTGTAGGTGCGTTTTTAACGTTTGGTTAGTTTTTTCTATTTATTTATCGGTTTATGGTTTAAAGGTATTTGATAGTTTATGATTTAAACCGAATTATATTATTAAACTTTACTAGAATCTTAAAATAAAGGTTATGTTTTTATCCGAAATAATTTTTAATAATAATCTGTATATATTAGAAATATGTTAAAAGAAAATGTATATTATTTATTCGGTATTTATATTTTTGTTATAAAATAAGAAATAGGAAAATTCTATAAATTAATTAACGATTATAAAAATACTGTTATAATATATGCCCGTAACTGGGTTTTTTAAAAAGGGAAATTTCGTAATAAAATGAAATATAATTGAATCTTATAATTATTTAACGATTTAAAATAATTATAATTTTCCGTACGGTTTATATTATTTAGCCTTTATCTTAACGTAAATGTTATATCGTTATAACGTATTATACCAGCTCGCGAGCTAAACCACCTTACGAGCCGCTTTTTAGCATATCGCAATAACTAATCCAAATAACTTAATTACAACAAATCTAATTGATTTAATCGACAGTATTCCTTTTCGCTAGCAGTATCTACAGCTTTTAAATAAGTGTACGCATTATATTAAAACTTGTTGCGGACGTTATATTGCTATTTTTTCCTTCCAATTTATATGCGACGGTTACTTTTAACAGTTATTAATAACGCATTTTTATTTTTACCTTTTTTAACGGTTAAAAAATCTGCTTATCGTATGTAATAAATATTTTTTTTAATTAGAATTCTTTATTTTAATAATTATATACACGTAGGATCGAATTGTTGCTTTAATAAATCTTGCGATACGTCCCGACACGCCTTTTAACGTACTCCGACGCGCCTTAATAAGCCTTATAGCCTTACCCCGCAGCCTTGTAACGCGTTTTTTAACAAAGTCTTATAATCTTTTATTTTACGAATATCTTTTACGTATTAAAGCTGCATAAAAAAACATTTATATATACGGGTCGGGAATTTGGTCGATAATCGATTTTCGGTCGGTCGTTTTTAATACTTTCGAAATAGGGGTAATATTAGTTTGGATACGTTAAGGCGTAATTTGTCGTATACGGGTTGGTAAAAAAGAATAGCAATATACGTCCGTAATAAGCTTTAATATAATACGTATATTTGTTTAAAAGTTTTAGATACTGTTAACGAAAAGGAATACCGTCGATTAAATCAATTAGATTTGTTGTGGTTAAGTTATTTGGATTAGTTATTGCAAAGTACTAAAAAGCGATTTGCGAGGTGGTGTGGCTCGCGAGGTGGTGTTTTACGTTATAATTTTTTATACGATTAATTTTATTTTAAAGAAATAATATGTTTATTGTAAACGTTTTAAGGCTTTATAAATCTTTAAATATCCGTATAATTAATGTTTATATTTTTCTGGTACGTAAATTTTATCTATTTTTTAATTTTCATGTAAGTTATTATAATATTATTATATTTCTTAATATATATTTAATATGGATATTTTAATAATATTAATATATCGTTATTGTAAATATCTTTTTAATATTTGGTTAAATATAATTTATTATATTTTTATCTTAAAGTTTTTCAAGTTTAATTATTTGCTAAAAACATTTGTTTTACCGTTTTTCGATTTTTTTCGGTAAATAATACTATAATGGAATTTTAAAAGGTATTTTACGTAACGTAATTATTGTCCGATTAGTTTTTCAATAATTACAACATAAAAAATATTTTTGTAATTTATCTATATTTTTATTTAGTACTAATTTCCTTTAAAATAATATCTAAATTTTTTAAAAGTTTTAACGATAGTTAGAAATTTTTTATTGTAAATAAAATAATTAAGTTCGGTACCGTATATTTGTAAAAGTAAAAAGTGATAAGATATAATTTCCTTTAATCGTTTCGTTAATAAATTACTATTTTTAAAGCAAAATTTAAAACGTTAGTTTCGAATTTTACTAGTTTATTAAAGTCGTACATTATTAAAACGGGTTTGTTAATAAAAACGTTTTTAAGTTATTAAAAAGCTTTTTCCGTAATCGGGATTTATATAAATCGTTAATCCTTTTTAATAAATTCTGTTAAAAACATTATAATCTTGTTAAAATATCGTATAAACCATCGATAATAATTAACGCATTTAAAAAACGCTTATACCTCTATAACATTAATAAATATTTTCTAATCCTTAAATACAAAAGTCATTTTAAAATTTATCCTAATATATCCTAAAATAATAATATATCCTAAGTACTTAACTTTTTAAATATAAAAAATACTTTTCACTATATTAACTAAAAGGTTAACGTCCTATAAAACTTATAAAACCTTATAAATATATTTTATATATTTCTTTTTTATCTTTAAGTAAATAAGGATATCGTTAAAGTAGTACATAATAAAAATATTAAAGTACTTTTAAAATATATAATTAACTATCCGTTAAAAAATTACTAATACGTTTATAAATCTAAAAAATATAACGAAATACTTAAACAATTTATATTTCGTTTTAAAAACCGTTTTCCATTTATTTCCTAATTTAATTCGGATTTAATTATACTTTTTTCGTAAATTTAAAACTATAAACCATTTAGTATCTTATAATTAGTTCTTAATCTTAATAATCAAAAATAATAATATTCTATCCTTAACGGTAATATCATTAAACTATTAATAATTAATAACAAATTATAATTTTCCGTTTTTTCGTAAAATAAAAAATATTAAATATCCTACCGATAATTTAAAATGTCATATATATCCTTTTCGTAATTTATCCTCCAAGTAATTATAAGAAACGTATAACTCTACCTTATTTAAATTATAAATAAAATAAAAAATGGTTATTTTACCGTCTTTAAAAACTATTTCATAATTCTATTCATTATGTTATAATAATTTCGTATCAAGTTTTTCTTAAAAAAGCTTTTTATATTTATAATACTATAATAACATCTTTACTATTTATTTTAATAGTTTTTCGTGCTATACTTATAAATCGTCATTTATCTATCGAAATCGTACTTTAAAATTTACGATAATATGCCGTATTTTTTTATTATATCTTTTATATTAAATACATCTTATTTTTTTAAATAATAAAATTTTTATCGTATCTTTATACTTACATTCGGTTTTTTTATCGATCAAATATTAAAATTTTAATCTTTTTTATTTTTTCTTATAATAAAAAATAAACGGAAACTTACTTAATCAATTTTATAATCAAGTAAAAAATTATACTAATATAACTATAATTTTCCTAAAATTATATCGTATCCATTAAATAAAATAATACCGAAATTAATAATCTATTTTTTTTTGATAAAAATCTTAAAATAATTAATCTTATATTTAACTTATCCGTCGTTATAAACAAATCTTTAACCTTTAGCATTTTCGACCTTATAAAAATAACTTTTTTTCTTTTATAATAACTTTAACTAATTTATTACTTCCGAATTAATATAATTCGCAATTATTATTCCGTAAACTTTTAAAACATCTCCTTATCCCGATTATTTTATATTTAAAATTCTTCTAATTATTTTTTTTATTCGTATTACTTATTTTTATAATTACTCAAGTTATTATCATATATCCTATTATTCGTAAATTTATTTTACGAAAATTTCGATAATTTTTTCGTTAATAATATTATCTACGAACTATCGTTTTCTTATTAATTATTATATTCCTTTTCGTTTTTCGAATTCTACTAGCCTTTTTAAATAAAATTCTTAATTTTTTTAAATACTTTTTTATTCTTTAAATTTATAATAAAAGCTAATTAAATATTTAAGTTATGTTAGCAGTTATAGTGATTAAATGCAGGAATCTAGCAAAATGCGCATGGTTATTCTAGGAAAGATTGAAACAGTCTGGGGGCAATCGCCTTTATATATACGTTTAACTATATAAAAGATAGTTCTTAAATAAAAATTATCTTAGGCAGCATTTACAACCTAAACGCACCAGCCGCAGGCACTTAAAAGCACTAATTGCCGATACGTTTTTTTACGTTAAATAACTTTATTTACGTAATTTTTCAAAATTAAATTTAAAACTTTTAAAAAAATTTATTAAAAAATTATTAAAATTTTTAATTTATATAGGATTTAAATTTTTATTTCCGTTATTCTCGTTTAAAATAAAGTTACGTAATTAACCGTTATACCAAAAAACCGGTTTTTTCGCTTTATTATTCTTTTATAACCGTTCCGGAATACGGGGCTTATTTTTTCCAAAACGTTTTAAACTAAGTTAGACGTTAATATAAAAAAACGTTTTATATATATTAGCTTATTACGTTAAAGGTTTTATAACTTTAAAAATTGGTTTTATTTTTTAACGGTAATACCAGTAAATAATTAAAATTATTATTTTTTAAATTCCCCTTTATAAAAAATTATTAAATAAAAATTTTTTTCCGGTTAATTAAAAGATATTAATTAGTTATAAGTTATATATAAAATATTAACGTCTTTAGGTAAAAATTAACGTAAAAAATTATAAATATATATAAATAAATGATTTTATAAGAAATTAAAGTTTGAAAATTAATAAATAAATAAATATTTTCGGGTAATCGTAAGAAAAATATTACGGTTGTTACTTTTAATAACGAAAAATAGGTTTTAATAAAAAAACGCTTTTTTTCCTGTATAAAAAAAATTTAGTAGGATTATTTTTTTGTTAATTACTTTAATTAAATTTTAGATATTTTTTAACTTTTTTTATATTTTTTTAAATCCTAAATTAATTATAAACCGTTCGAAGTTTACCTTATTAAATAATTTTATAAATCCGTCGGCAGGATTATTTTTATTTTTTACGTATTAAAAATTGATATTTTTTTTCGGATTTTTTAACGTATGTAATAATATTCGATTCGAATATAACGTTTTTTTTGTATTATTTATATTTCTTTTATTTATTTAAACGTATTTATATTATCTTTTAAAATGGAAATAAAATTTTTAAATATAAGCCTTAGTTTTATTAAAAAGTTTTTAATTCTAGTTATTTTTATAATTATTATTTCTGTTTTTACGTATTTTATTTCCGTAATATATTTAATAATAGTATTTTATAACTTTAAAATCCATAAAATAAACGTTTTAATTATAAAAAATATATAGCTTATTATAAATTTTATTAACTTATAATTATCCGTAAAACTTATATTTATTATTCCGAATAACTTTAAATTATTATATTTAAAATATAAATAATTTTTTCGTAACTTCCGGTACCGAAAAAATATATTTAATATACCGTTTAAATATTTCGGCAATTTTTTAATATATTTTTAATATTTAAATAACGGGTTACTTATAAACCTTACTTAAATTAACGTTATAAACGCTATATTTAATTTATTAATACAACTTAAAAAATTAAATTTTCCTACCAGATTTACATATTTAAACGTTTTTTTTTTTACCAAATATGCCGTTATATCTTATAACGTATTTTAAATAATTCTTAACAAATAATATAAATTCTTTTTTTATTTTATTCAAGCCGATTAATTTTAATAATTTCTTAATATATTGTTATTAATTTAACTTAACAGTTTCTATTAATAAAAAACAAATAATTCGTATATTTAAATATTAGTCCGTATTACTTAAATCCTTAATTAGGACGTTTTTAATAATTTTTTTAACGATATTTTTAAAACGTTACTTATTAAAGCCGAAAAATAAGAAATTATTTATATATAAAGTAATAACGTTTTTTATCTTAGAATTATAATATATCGTATCGTCCGAAATTAACGAACGGAAACCTTATTTCGCAAATATTTTTCTTAATTTTTTTTACTAAGCAATTCCGGCATACTTTAAACCGTATAATAAGTTTATCAACTTAATAACTTTCTTAAGAAAAAACTTATATATCTCCTTATTTTTTTAAATACGTATAAAAATATTTTTTTAATATTGGAAATTATTTTATATAAATATCTTCCTTTAATTTGCCGTTTAAATATATAATAATAAAATCTATTTAAAATATATATTACCCTAAAAAAACGGTTAACGTTATTAAAATTTTCCAATATATTACCTTTACGGTACTTATTACAATTTCGTTATAATTAATTCTTTTTCGCTATATAAATCCTTTTACGTAAATACATACTTTATATTTATTTAACTTTTTTATAAACGTATATTTTTTTTTTAATACTTATTTAACATTAATAAAATACCCTTAAATAACCTTGCTAAAAAACGTAAATTTAAAAGTTCCGCGCAAAAAATTCTTTTTAATCTTTATAAAAATAACCTTAAACCATATTTTTCGTTTTAAACTTTTTATAACTTTTTTTAAGGTCGGGCCGTTATTTATAGCAGTAAATAGCTTATAAATATTAATATTTAATATATTAATTACTTATTCGTATTCGTAAATATTCCGGATAACTTAATTAACATTTTTAAAATTACTAAAACGGTTTTTATTATTACTTAACGTTAATAAGTTAAAATAAAAAATATATAAATTACTTTCGCTTTTACCTTTTTAAATTAAAATTAACTTTAACTTTTAAATTAATTTTAAGGTTTTATTTAGGGCTTTTAAAATATATAGTTTAAAAATAATCTTTTTCGGACGTCCCTTTTTACGTTTAACCTGCTTAATTTCTTAATTTATATCGTTCTTTAAAACGACGTTATCGTCCTTATTTTTTATTTTTACGCCCTGTTTCTAACGGTATCTTAGATACTTTTATACGGGTTATAAAAATAATCGGATAATATCCTTAAGACTAAAAGATTTACTTAGCTTTTTTAAATTTTTATAAATAATAATATACGGTATTATAAATAATTTACCGCCTTTTAGTAATTATATTTTATAATTATATATCCTTTAATAACTTAATAACATTCCTTTTACTTTACAAGCTACCAGTTTTTCTAATTTAATTCGATAATTTTAATTAATTAAAACTATATACCTATTACCGAAAATTCGAAAATAACCGTTATCGGATTTATATAATTCCTTCGGTTTAAATACGTCCTTAAAGTATTTAATTAATATTATATTTTTTACCGTAAATTGGCTTATCTTATTAATAATATACGTTATTATTTCTATTACAAAATCCTAAAAATATATAAAAATTTTTATTTATACGGAAATTATACGTATCTCGTTTTATAAAAACTATATTCCTTATTTTGCAACTTCGTTTTAATATTGATTATATACGCTAAAAACTATTAGTTCGATATTTTCTATAACGCAAAAATTTTTAATTATTATTATACCGAATTTTTTACCGCCGTTAAGGCGTAAAATCTATACTTTTTTACGTTTGCCCTTTTCGTCCGGTAATAACGTTTTTAAATATTTTGCAATTTACGTAATATATACGTACAGGCTTTATTAAACTTTATCCTTACTTTTAAACCAATAATACTTTTTATAATATAATAAATTATTTATAAAAAAATTAAAATAACCTTTATTTTTAATATTAATAAGTTTAATTAATTTTACGTTATATTAAATAATCTTTTTTACATACTTTCTTTATCTTTAAAGGTTTATAAACGGTATTTTCCGTATTTTCCTTTCGTTATATACCGTATAAAGAATATTTTTCATATCGTTAAGGTTTAAATTTATCCCCGTAAACCTTTTAATAATTTATATTAATCGTTCGGTACTGGAATAATAAAGGCGGTAATACTAAAAAATAATTTTCTTTATAACTTCGTCCGTTATTAAAACCTTCTTATTTTTAAAAATATTCGAAAATACGCGTCTTAAGTTATTTACTAAATTATCGCCGTTTTCCTTACCGGATACCTCTTTTAATACGTATTTTTATTAATAATTCTTATTATTTATTAAATCCGGAACCCTAATAATAAACTCCGGCTTCCCGTAAAGCCATAAAAAAAATCCTCTCCGAAAAACGTAAATCGTTAATAACTAAATCCTATCAAAGCTTATTAAAACGATACGATTTAAGTAACCTCCCCTTCTGTAAAATATCTCCCCGGAAAACACCTTTAAAGGGAAATTATTAATATATAACGTATACCTAATTATAATTTCGTTTTTATCTTTATTAAACCCTTTTAAAAGTTACTTAACAATATTAACAAAAATAACAATTACAAGTCCTTTATTTGTTATAATTTAAATTCCCCTGGACTTAATATCCATTACAATATTTTTTTTAAAGTTATTAATATTATTCGTAATATTAACGTTCGCTCCTAAATCCTAAAGCAGCTTATTTAAATTATTCCCGCAAAAGAAATAAACGTATAAAAATATAACGTTTCCTATAATAATTTTTTCAAAACGTTTACTTTCCTATAACTTTAAGCAATTAATTACCTAAGCTTTAATACATTTACTTACTAAAGTTTCCCGGGTTTTAAGGCGTTCCGCTATTGGAGCTCCCTAGGCTGCCTTTTAAATTATCTTATCGTACTACTATATAAAATCCTCTAACTGTTATTCTTTAACGCAAGCGTTAAAAATCTTTCCGTTTAATCGATATAGATTTTTCAAACTATCAAAAATAAATTACTTTTCGTTCCTATTACCGCTATAAACGTTACGAAAATTATTATTTTAATTATTTTATCTATTATTACCCTAACATTAACCACGCTTTCCTTTTTTTCTTTTGCCGTTTTTCTTTTTTTACGGCTTAAAGCAATCCTTCGCTAAGTATCTGTATTTACTACAGTTAAAGCAAAATAACTTTCCGTTCTTATTTTATACGGGCCTGTTATCTCAGGAATTATTGTTATTGTTTCCTTTTCCCTTACCTTTCTAAGCGTTATAAGACTTCCCGTTCTTCTTCTTATTAATACGGTTATAAAATTTACTGTTAAAATCGTCGATCAGCTGCTAAAAGGAATAACTAATCTATCTAAGCACTAATTAAATCGTTTTATACTAGCTATTAACGCGGTCCTTTACAGCAATAAAAAACATAATAATTTATTCCTTTAATCCGAGCTTTATATTACAGCCTTTAACCTTTCGTAATAATTTCTAAAACTTCGTAATAAACTATACGGGATCTCCTTTATTATATATAATCTTGCTAAGCTTTTTTTAAAATAACCTTTACTTAGCCTTACCTATTACTACGTAAGTTTTCCTAAGGGTTTTTAATATTTTCGTTTTTTTCTTAATACCTGTAATTAACTTTAAAAACGCCCTTTTATAAATCTTAGTAATAGCCTTTACGAAACGTAACTAATTAAATTATCTTAGCTTTATTCCGTTTTTATAACTAATTTTTTTAAAAGCAAAAGTTAAAACGTTACTTTAAAACTTTTAATTAACCCAGCCCGTTAAATGATTTTCTTTATCCAGTAAAAAATCAAAACGTTTTTAAGGCAATTTTGCATCTTCGTTACTAAACTTTTTAGAGTTTTTCTTTTTTTCCTTCAAACGAACGCCTAATTCGTTAAAACTATCTAAACTACTAAGGTTTAAAAAGCTGTTAAGGATATTAAAAAAACTGTTATAACGGCTTTTTCGTTTTCGAAAACCTCTGGACAAATCTAAAAGTAACCCATCCGAATCATCGGGGTCCTTACGTATTACACTTTTTTCTTTACGTAATTTTTTTTTTCGCTTTTCTCCCTTTTTAAAAGATTAAGCTTCTTAGTAAACCACCTTTTTAATTACGTTTCGCCTTCTCTTAAAGGGTTAATCTCTTTTATATCGTTCTTAACGGCAATAGGGGCTTCCTATAAACCTCTCGTTTTTTAAACGTTTTATAAAACGCTTTTACAAGTGTTTACATTTCGCAAATTCTGCGTTACCTTTAGTTAAAACGGTCCTTATTAAAATACGCCCCCGAACTAAAATATATCTAATAATCGCTCCATAATACTGTTTATTCGCTTTATTATATCGTTTCTTCTTTTTTATTAAAGCTTTAAATCTTTAATTTCATTTTCGACCGACTTATATTTATATTTTCGTACCTTAACATTCTCCTTAATCCCACTTAAGTTAATATTTAAAAACGTATAAAGCTTATTTAATTTTAATTAAAGCTATTATTTCTGTATAAAGGTTTTATATCAGTCTTTTAATTATCGTTACTAAAATAATATAGCTTTTTTTATAAAAATTTCGAAAACAAATCTTTTTCCTACCGCCACGTTTATCGTAAACTTTTATTTTTCCCTTTTACTATAAAATTCTTCGTTTTAAAAGTTTTCCTAATCGAAAGGAAAAAAAAATAAATTACTATTCGTATATTTTTTATCCCTCATAAAAACGAAACCTTTATCGGGTAAACTACTTTACTCGACTGCAAGAAACTACTTTAAAATACGTTCTTATTATTCGTTTGCTATTATTAACCGCTTACTTTTTCTTAAATTAACTAAACGACTTTTTTTTAAATTTTATATTTTCTTTATTAACTTAACTTGTAAATAATTATTCCGTTTAACGTATTACGGTTACCAATTAACTAAAAGATATTATTATATTAACAGTTACAATAATCAAATATAAGAATCTGGCAAAATGCGTATAGTTATTTTAGGAAAAATTGAAGAAATCTAAAGGCAATCGCCTTTACATATACGTTTAACTGTACAAAGGATAATTCCTAGACAAAGGCTATCCTAGGCAGCATCTGCAGCCTAGACGCACCAGCCGCGGGCACCTAAAAGCACTAATTGCCGACAAATTAATAATAACTTATTAATAATATTTTTCCATTATCCTCCAAATTGATTCTTCTTTTATCTAGTAATTATACTACCTAAAATAAAAATAAAAATCTCCTTATAAACATAACTTCCCGGATAACCAGCTTTATAATACTACTTATTAATTAATCTTATCCTTTTCCGTAAATAACCGTAAATATCAGTACTATTATTAATTATTCTTATTAATTCTGTTATATTTCTTAAAATCCAATCCTTTTTAATATATCCAGGTTATATATTAATAAATTATTTCTTTTTATTTTTGGTAAAATTAATATTTAGGTTTTCTATAATAAACAGTATGCAAGGTTGTTAGGTTTAAGCCGTATTATCCAGGCTAAGCTAAAAACACGAAATAATTACATTAATAATTAACACGATAGATATTTTACCTAGTCTCTTTAAATACGGCAATTATTAATAGTTTTTACGGTGACGATAGATTGTACCTCGGTCGTAAAGAGCCTCATCTCGAAGCCGATTGCGTAATGCCGACAAGCTTCGACCCTGATAAACCTTATGCCCTCTGGCTCTACGGTTTGGCAGGGGGATAATAAACAGTATAAATCCTTATATATCATTTTGTTTCTCCTCAGTAAAAATTTTTTTTCTATTCGTAATATTCCTATAACTACTCCTATAAAACTAGTTAATTCTATTTTTGTTATTATTTTTTTTATTAAAATTAGATAAACAGTTTTTTTTCAGTAAAATTTTTTATTTTAAATAATCCTTATATTATTGTATTACCGTATACCGTAACCGGATTATGTTAATTAATTTCTTATTATCTATTTTATCGTTCTGTTATTATTTTTCGAATACGGGATTCTAATTATTTCGTTAGGATTTTTTTGGTACCTTATACTGGAAAGCTTTATATCCTATTTTGCCATAATTATAACATTTAAACAGGGGCTATTCCTATTATTAAACCGTTCCGATTTTTATAAGGCTTAATTCCGTACCGTAAAATATATTAGCGTATTATAAGATATTTGCCGTATATTTAAATCGGTTACCTTATTATATCTTAAAATGTTATATCCTTTAAGCATACTGTCTATCGTCGATCTTAACCGTTATTGTAATATAGTCAGTTAAATCTTTAAATCGATTTTTTTTAAATAATTTCTCCTAAACTTTTTTTTTTAAACCGTTAAAAAATTTCGCTATAAAAACTTTTTATCCCTATTTAATTTTAAATACCAGTTAAATAAACGTATTATCGTAAACTAAGGCGGCTTCTTTTTAACGTAATTCCTTAATCTAAATTTCCGTTTTAATTTTTTCGTCCACCACTTTAAAAACCTTCCTTAAAACGTCCTCGAACTTTTCGTAATTATTATACAAGGTCGTTGGGTTCAAGCCGTATTATCCAGGCTGATTTCGTAATTATTATATACCGCTAAAATTTCTGGGCTTTATTATTTAAAAGAAAAAATAACGTACTCCCGAAATACGGGTTTAAATTACGTAACCGCGTTACCGGTTAACAGCCCTGTTACAAATTTTATTCAGGCCGTAAAAATAACAAGCTTAATAAAAAAATATCCGAAATACGTTTTATATTAAATTAAGAACAGTTATAACTTGGTAAATATTCCGTTAAAAGGTTCGGGCCTAAACGGCGTTAAAACTTTTCCAGGTTTTTTAATATTTATTATCTACATTATCTAAAAGCTTTTGCTATAGAAAAAAATTCCCTTAATTCCTTTTTCCGCTTCTTTCTTACTTTTCTCCTCCAGGCATTTATATATAATTTAAAACAAAACGGTAAAGTCATTTTTTTTTTCTCGAGTTAAATAATACGGTTCGTAATAATGTTAAGTTTTTTTAAAACCTCATCTATTAAAAAACGGAGGCGCTTTTTTTCCTTATCGGAACTTATAATTTTCTTAAAAATCTCGTAAACGGGTTACTTTTCTGCTTATCTACTAATAAACATAATATTAACGGAAATTACTTAAAATCTAATAATACTACTAAATAAAAACTTATAACGTATAACAGCTAGGCTAATTAACTAACTATTAAACTAAATCGTACGGTTTATATTAATAGTCGTATTACAAAATCTAAACAAAAAAGATAACTTAATTACATTTAATAATACCAAAAGTATTTTAAATAACTAAGTTATATTACAAGCTAATACTATCTAGGCTTATGGAAAATACATATCTTATATACTATCTTCCTTGTTATCGGTACGGTATGGCTCTAAGGGCTCTACAATAGATCCTATCGAGCCTTTACGTAACTGCCCTACCTGATTCTTAGATCCCTGTTATAACCGTCTCTAGGGGCCGTAGCCAACCAGGTCGTAACACCCCCACTTCACGCCCCACCTCCCCAACGCGCCACCATTTTCCCATACAAATCGCCAAAATCGCTATATTTTCAAAACATTATTATAAACCTAATAAAAATAATAAAAACAAAGGGTTTTTAAATTTAATTAAATATTTACTAAGCATTGTTGTAAAATTATTTATGGATTATATAATAAGTAGGTTATGTAATAGCGTATTAAAAAAGTAAAAAGTTCGATTTTATATACGTTTTTAATATAAAATAAAAATTGTAATATTTTACCTTATATAAATTAAATCACTAATAAAACTTATTAATGAAAAGTATTAACATAGATTTAGGGTTAATTTTATATAATTCAGCCGGATTTATATATATATATATATGTATTTTAATTAATTAATTATTAACTAAAACGGAGAATTAGGTATATTATTTCCATGTTAAAATTTAAAATAATAACATAATATTATATATCTTTATAACGGAAACAAATATTAACGTTCAGTTTGAAAACTTATAAACTATTTATAAAGGCGTATATTATATTTAAAATTTGTAATTCTATCTATTTCCTTCATTTAGTTATTTAAAGTTTTGTACTTTAACAAATTTGTTAATAATTTGTATGGGAAAATGTTAAGGAAAATTTTTTAATACTTAATCGTTTATTTCTTAGCGTTCACGTTAAAAACATGATATATAAATAATATATTATTTTTATTATTTTTTAGTTAATTTTACACTGGTAATCATTCATTCATACCCATTTTAGTTAACTAATTATAAATACGTGATTTTGTGGATTTTGTATAGGAAATGGTGGCGCGTTGCAGGGGTGGAGCGTTAGGGGGAGATCCGACTTAAACTTTAACTTAAAAATCTTAGCTGCAAACTTATTCGTAAACAACCGCACTATCTTATTACTTTTAACTCGCTTTTTTATATTAAGTATTTCCTTTTCTAACCGTTCGAAAATAATACGGAAAAACTTCTCAACTATTTTTTAATTAGTAAGATAAATTTTAATTTTTTTTTTATTTTTACGACCGGTGCGTATAAACGCCTTATCGAAATATTTTATACAATTTATTATTATTATAAAAACTTATTTTTTTTATAATATTACGTTATCGAAAACGTTAAAAAAGCTAAATAATAATATTATCCTTTATAACTTAAACGTTTCGAACTTAAATCTAAATCGTCGGTATCGGTATCTTAGCATTATATAGTTCCGATAACGTTAACGTCCTTAAAAAAAACAACGTAATAATAAAAAAATTTACTAAATGATATATTAAAACGGTTATTGTTAGTATTAACGAAATTAAGTATATAAATATTTAAATTAAAATAACCGGTAATAAATAAGTTAAAATTAAACTTCTTAGTTCCGGAATAATTATATAATAAATAACTTTTTTAATAAAATATACTACGGCTTATATATTACCTTTAGATTTTTAAATTAAAAAAGAATTAAATATTATTAAATTACGTTTACTTTAATTCCTTATTAATGTAAGGTTGTTAGGTTTAAGCCGTATTATCTAGGCTGAACTAAAAATACGAAATAATTACATTAATAATTAATACTATAAATATTTTATTTAATATTTTCGAATACTGTAATTATTAATAGTCTTTACGGTAATAATAAATTGTACGTTTTGGTTACGAAAAGCCTTATTCCGAAGCCGATTATTACGTAATGCCGATAAGTTTCGACTTTGATAAACTTTATGCTTTTTGGTTAGTTCGGTAAGGAGAAGCTTTTAAAATGTAATAACTTAGGAGATGTTAAGCTTTTTGCGGTAAATTTTAAGTCCGTATAAGATAGCTGCTTTACGATCTTTTGTTAGTTTTACGATTAAAAGTATTAGATATTAGTTAGAAAAAAGGGTTAAGAATTTTAAATTAATTATTTTTAACCTTAATCGATTTTATAATTAATGAAAAAGTATTAATACGATAACCAGGTGAAAAGTATTTAGTATTAAATTATCTTTTCGAATTTTTATTAATTAAAACAATTAAAATATACCGGGCAATTTTTATTATAAGATACCGGTATTCCGTAATTGTAAAGTTTTTACGGAAAACGTTTTTTTAAGGTTTTTAAGTTTAATAAAGTTTTAGAATAAGTTAAAAATATCGATATTTCCGTCGATTTAATTAATTTTTTTCAAAAAGATTAGATTTTGTTTTTAATTTTTAAATATAATTTGATTTATATAAACAAAAGTAATTAAAAGTTGGACGATTTTATAATAGAAAATATCGACCATATAAAGGAATTGTTAAGAAAGCTGGATATAGGTAATAAAGGGTTTAAGAATTTCGAAGTTTAACTTTTAGCTTGATATAAGCTGGAGGATTACGAACGATAGTTTGTCCGGCTGTTCCGGATTGCGAAAACCGTTCAGAATTCGGTTAAGAATGGTTGTCGATAGGGGTATGATAGGGTAGTTTGTAAGAAGGTTAGGGCTTAGTAAAGCTTAGCAACCGATAGTATAATCTATTTATTTGTTTAATTTAGTTTTACGGTTACGTTTCCTTTAAAGAGAAATTCCTTATTTATAATAACCGTTTTAATTAATTTAATATCCCGGGTTATAATTTTTTTCTAACTATTATTTTAATATTTAAATATTATAAATTTTATTTTCGGCAAGCTTTAAATATTTAAACGGATACTTATTTAAAAATTTCCGTAAAATTTATATACACCGACCGAAACAAAAAACGGTTATCTTTTTACGTAAATAAAAAATCAATTCCGTTTACGTATATTCAAACATAAAAAAGCATTGTTTATATCGGAATAATAAGTAATTTTTCCGTAACGAAAAACGTAAAGGTTTCTTTTCGGCCGTATTAAAATTTAAATAACCAAAAATTAGTTTTTATTTATTATCGACATTAATAAATAATAAATAAACGGTTATAACAAAGTCGTTAATAAAAACCTAAAATTTGAACATATCGTATACCCCATCGGGATCCTATATTTCGGTTTTCGATATTATTAAATATTAAAAATTACCTTAAATATTTTTTTAAAAAAAAGTTACGAATTAAAATAAATCGTTATAAAATCTCTTATGTTCTTAAACGTAAATTTACCGAAAAAATACTAACATCCCACAAACGCATAATAAGCGGACATAAATATCTAAAATACCGTTACCAAACTGCTAAAAAACTACGGAAATACCGGCGAAACCGGGGAAAAAAATATCTACGATAAAAACATAATAAACTAAGGTTAAATACAAAATTATAACTTCGTTAAAGGCAGATATAATAAATTAATTAAATCGGAAAATAAAGTTAATAAACTTAATAATTAAATACATAATACGTTTCCAACTTTAAAAAGGGTTTTATTATATTTTATACTTTCTAACCCCTCAGAAAAAAAAGCCATATTACTATAAGAAAAACCGTCGTAATTATAACCAGCAGCCATACCTTTCTCGTTTGCTACTTCGAAGTTGTCCGGGGGATCTTTCGATAACTCGATTCGGCAACAATCATTAAGCTGGAAATCGGTGCGCGTCCGAAGCTCTAGGCTGGATTACCCTTTCCGTCTCTGGTTGCAGATTATATAGACTTCCAAGGACCCTGCAAACGTCTTGAGGACAGGATCATGGAAGATGTTCTCCATCGGCAACAGAACAATTGATCGTATCCCCTCGTTCAATACTCCCACGGTCCCTCCGAAGAGCCGAGTAGAACCAGAGGATCGGCATTCAAGGGAACCGTTGCGCGTCAGAGACTCCAAGCTGAATTCCCCGCACCTCACATTCCCATGTAGATGGACAGCTGTTCCTGCAAGCCACGCCCACCTTGGATATAGGAGTAGGGGGATGTGTCTTTGATAAAGGGACTAGTCTCTCTGCAAAGTTCATCCCGCTGCAGGGCCACCCAAGAACATCGATTAGCCCCGCAGCCATTCCTTCCGCTCAGGGTCTCCAATTGGATAGTTTGACCGGAGAACATCGCCTCGCCGAGTAATGGCGAGTTGCATATGGGACTTCATCATAGTCCAATATGAAAATAGTACCCATAGTCGTAACAAGTCGAAGAACACGGTGTCCATATTCACCCCATTGAATAGCCGTCGGAGTACATTGAAAGCTATGAGTAGGTCAATATACGGGGGCCGTCACATTTCCTGCAAGTCACATCATGCGAATCATCCTAGTTCTGTCTGATCAAGCCGAGGACGATGTGTTTGACCAGAGGAAGCTCGATCCACCGGGACATACTTCGGTATAGGATCGCGGTGTGGGATGCGGTTAAGTGTCATAGGCGAGAAACCTTAGTCGACACCCTAATGACGCCTGGTCATGGAATAGTGCCAACGGAGAACAAGGGGCTCACAGAACAACCTAATTCGGGTTAAGTTAAAGGACTTCTGGCTTAGTGTCACTGTTTGTATGAGGCTGCTAGACGTGGCCGCAGTACTGGCCCGACAGAATCTTCCTCTACTCCCGTGCTTACGATATAACAGGGGGTCCCCACCTAAGACGGGGCATAGCCATTAACCATTTACGCCGCAGGAATTCGTGCATATTGTCATCGCGAAACGGATACGAGCCGCCACTCCGGGCTCCTACCCATATGCGGCCGCCGGCTGGGATTTCGGGGGAGAATATGAAGCCATACAGTTCGGCAGGAGCGGTTGCCTCCAGGAAGCCCAGTCCTCAGCAAGGATAGGATTTTAGACCTCCTGGTCGTAATGTCTGGTTGGCGGGATAAAGTATCAGCCTTGTGGCTGATTGAGCCAGGACCTTACAATTGGCCGATTGTGTATAGTATTTCACCGAGGTGTGGATATTTACCCCTGAGCCTTATGCAAGATCACAGACACGGCTATCATTATGGTGTTCCACTCTGCATAGTGCGTTTGCACTTTCTGGTGCGCTTGCACACATGGTGGCGTTTCCACTCTCCATGGTGCGTTTGCACTCTGCGTGGTGCGTTTGCACTCTCCGGTGCGTTTGCACTCTCCGGTGCGTTTGCACTCTGCATGGTGCGCTTACACTCGGCAGGGGCGTTTGAACAACGCATTTTGTATTTCTGTAGTTACCTCAGGTATCTCCGTGTCGAATGCTATGAAGCCACATTCACTTCAGTCGGTAGATTAATCCGTGAAGCATTTGGATTTGAGCTTTGATGTGCTATACATGCATTCCATCTCCATTGTACATTGCTAGTTCCATTCTACCAGTTCACTGCCAAGCTGACCGTAACTTCACTTCTTGCAGCATTTATCGCAGATGGTACCTGCAGAAGTGATACCGTTCGTGCAATCAGAGCATCCAGATTCAGATATCGTGCTTATCTTCCAAAGCTGCTTGTGTTGACCTGTGATTAAGTTAGTTATATAGCTTTGAAACTGATTAGTATGGGGGTTATACTGAGATGTTTGTGAAGTTCCTTGATGATTCATGAAGGAGAGGTTGTTGGGTGTAAATTGGGCAGTTCGGCCAATTTATATAGACAAAGCCGGAACCGCCATTGTTTAATGCATTTCGATCACTTACTGGTAGTGCTGGCACTAATCTACCAAATCCTAAACCAACCCCAATCCAGGGTATCGGCAATATATCGCCAATCCGGATTGCAATCCAAATCCAATACCGCCAATATGCAATATGAGAAAAGCGTTTATTTTAATGTGATTATATCGGGACCATAACAAATCAAGGGATAGCGTAGTAGAAGGTGGCAATAATCAATTTTACTTTGTATATGAAAGTAGGCATGGAGCCCTGTATTCTTTCAACCGCCTCTAGTATATAAGCGGTTCTACAAAACCCGTTATTTGGTTTCGAGTGTATGTTCAGCTGCTCCTTTTTCATTCCCTTTAATAATTTTTTGTTAATATAAATCTTTTCCTGGTCTCTGAAAAATACAGCTAAATCGAGACAATACTGAGGGACCTGGGACCGATCGAATACATTCAAGTCCTGGTGCCAAGTAAGTACTCAAGTGTCCCTCGAAGCTCTCCTAAGAGAAAAGGCTCATGCATTTTCAGCGATAAAGGTTGAATACAGTGCATACAACATTCCCTAAACTTACCGTCAGCTATATCTACGTAGTAACCGACGTCAGTCGTGTAGGCTCGCGCACGAGTGCACGGCCTGAGGTTGTCCGGGAACCAAAGTGGGGTCACGGTTTCGGGCCGGATCGCAATACGGGATGGAGCTAGCGGCCGGTTTTAGTGGAGAATAAGGGCCGAAGGAAAAATCGAAGGGGGTGCGGGAAAGTGGGACAGATATCAAACACTCTTAAATTTAGACCTCCGTAACACATGTCAGATGGATGGTATGCTTTGCTTCCCATTGACATTAAGTCTTTAGTTCGCCAGTGTCCGTTGGCCTTCATATCTTAAAAGTGGTCTACGGGGAGTATTAATATCCTCACATGCCCGAAGCGTCGACATTAAAATCATGTATATGGGGACTAGGTATTTCGTCATTCATCCACCGCTAATAATAATTGTCTATGATGCCTTTCGTATTCCACTCCATTACCCGAGCACGCTCTCCGGCGTGCGATATGCAGCATGAACCGTACCCGTCAGTGAACACCGAAGATACAACCTTCTGAGCAAACGCCTATGCCATTCAATTTACCCACGGCTAGAAGAAATATGGCCTAATTAACCCGCACTCAGACATGTAATTTAGATTGGATCAGATACAGCGGCATACTCATGCTCCGTTCGTCGCATCCCCTTTGGTGTAATAGGCATCCTGCTGTTTAGAATGCTCCTCCTTGACGCCCCCATCGACGCCGGCCTCGCCATGAACATGCTTCTTGGTGCCCCAGAAGGCATCGCGCTCGCGGAGCAGCTCGTCGGCCCACTCCTTGATCTCGGGAAGCTGGACCTTGGTGGCGACGTATGCGAACTCGCCGAGATCGAGGCATTGGCCGGCGCGCTTTTCGTACCCGACCATCTGGGTTAGCAGCTTAATTTTGTCGATATCGTGTACGAAGTGGCTGTCGAGTGTCTTGGAGTCCTCATACTCCTGCCAGAGGGCGCGGATGTCCTGGCCGGCGAGCCCGCCGTACACGTTACCCAGAAGCTTCTCGCTGATGTAGTCGATGGTCTCGGCCTCGCGCCGACTCTTTTCGGGCTTGGGCACTCCATCGACCGGCGTGATATCCCCCACGAGCGCCTCCGCCATGTCATGCACTAGACATATCTTCATGCATTTCGGTAGGTCGATCTTGGGGAGGAGCGTCGGCGGGCAGAGCAAGGACATTATGGACATGCGATACATGTGGTCGGAGATTGATTCGCCTCTGTTTTGCACATTAGTGAGTCTATGTGACCCCTATGGAATATGAATATATATATATGTATATATAGGCCATAGGAGATATACACGCTATCCGTACCTATTGATACCAAACCGCCGCCATCCCTCTCGCTTACTCGTTTTCAGTCGCTCTAGGGTATGGAAAAAGGGAATCGGAGAGCTGGATCCAGCCGCGGGGGCCTCGGGGTGAATGGTAGTAAGGACTTTTTCGACGCTCCATGGTTCTGAGATCCTCGGTGTGATGACGATGGCGGGGTTTAATATGGGATTTGGGTTAGCATTACATTTACAGCTAGGTAGTATCCATTCTAGTTCCTACTCTTCCTCGTCGCAGCTTTACATACCAAGGGTTTTCTTGCCACCATGAGTGGCACTGGGTGACATTTCGCTGTTTGGGAGCTTCGCCGATAGGACTGTGCAGAGTGAAAAGAGCTTATGCGCTGTTGTGGTTGACTAGAAGGGAGTAGAGGGTAGGAAGGTGGTAGGTAGTAGGGTGAGTGGCTTAGAACAGATAGACAACTTCGCAGCAACGCGAGTAAGAAGGTAAAAGTCGGGCAACGAAGTATTTCCTAAGGAAAGCTGGAGAAAAGAGCAAGAGTTTTATAGAAATCCGCAACGGTGGAAGATTCGCTTATCTTAAGGTGTCTCATGATGATCAGACGGTATGGCATAAACGAGGTTTGCGTATGTCAACGTTGAACGTTGAGGCGAGACATTGGGCCGTCCCCCACCAGCCCGCGATCTGAGACTGAGGACTGAGGACTGAGGAACCATGTGGAGCCCACGAGAGCAAAAGTGGGCCACAACGGTTTGTACTTACGAAGCACGCACTGACGCAACGGGCAAACAAGCAGACAAGTGGGATACAGACTAGCTAGGTAGGTACATACAGTACAACCCCCTCCCCCTCCCCCCAAAATGAGATTTGGGGGTGCACAAAGATCTGTACACGCTAACAATAGTTAAGTACCGACCCCACAATCCCCATAATCTGAAATGCCAGGGGGGGATAGTCTGACCTTTCGGGGCTTATCTATTGGCTGTCATTGAGGTTAGGTACCTAGGTAGGTATTATAAGGAATGCACGAAAAGTTCGATTGCTTGGAATCCTCCCAGTACCTACTACCTACCTACCTACCTACCTACAGATAGTTTACCTTGTACGCACACGACGTTGCTGAGCCGAGGGATCGACCGCCCTGACACCTTCACCGCATATACTACACTACCTACCTACATCATACATGTAGTACTAGATTGGAGATCAAATGACATCCACATCTGACCTCCTGATTCCTCTAGTCTCTAGGTAAATTACCTTATCAACTAGCAAGAAACGGATATCTGCATCTCGACCTCCGATACCACCGCCATGTCTCAAATTCTCTCTTTTCAATGGTCTTGTGTGGTTATAACCTTCCATGCTTGTTGCACCGATATCTAATAATCGTTGCCGGCACTTCCTCTTCGTGGCATAGCAAACAACAATATGTCTTATGTTACATTTACTAGGGAGCAGCTGCACAGCTCTTGAGAGGCTTGAATTGATTGATTTCTAAAAGAGATTTGCTATTTCTGCAGTGAACCTTTTGCTATTTCTGCAGTGGCCCCACTTCCACCTGGCATACACCTGGCACACCTGCCAGTTCGCACCTAGTCTTCCCTCAAAGACCCCCTTATGCAAAGCACACACCCATTTTCAATTGATTTATCAAGGTGCACCCTTATCAACAAGACTTTCAATAAACTTGAGCTATATTACAACAATGTTTCCCAGAACTAACGCGTTTTAAAGCGTTTTAACCCCATATAGCAGTTAATTATCGTCAGGAGTTGCGATTGCAATTGCAATTGCAGCTGCAGTTGCGGCTACATACAATTGTGTTGCCAGGTGGCGGCGGTGAAGCAGGTGGTGGCAGGTGTAAAAGTGGGACCACTGTAGAAATAGCAAAAGGTTCACTGCAGAAATAGCAAATCTCAAAAATAAAGCTATCAAATAGCGATTAAATGGTTTATAGTTCAAATAATTCGCAGATTAAATGGTTCGCAAATACAGCGTTCTTACCACCCCCTATTTAAGGAACCGGCTCCCGGGGATTAATCTTTTAAAGGTATATAACGTTCCCCTTTAGTTATTATTCTAAACGTTCTTACAAACGAACTTTATCGGGTTGAAAAGGTATATATATATATAACCCTTCAGCTGCCGCGCTAAACGTCCTTATAAGCAGCTCTTTCGAGAAAAATAAAAAGCAGTAAAGTACCGTATATCCGATCTTAAATGCTTACCGTCGTTAATAAATAAATAGGAAGGCTCCGGCTATATCCCGTACGTTTTCTAAGTAATAATATTACCGTACGTAGATTTAAAAGAAACGTTTAAAAATTTCTTTATTTACTTACGGATTATTTTTTATTCGTCTAACTTTACGCGTTTCTTTATACGCTTAAATTGGTTACCTCCGACTATTAAGCGTATTACGCCCGACGGAAAAGCTTTACCGAAAGCTATTAAAAGTTTATGGTATTTTTCCGGAGGTTAACGGTATAGTAACGTTTTAATAATTAAACAAAAGTAGTAGTAACCCGTTACTTCCGGTAAATTTTCTTACGTTTCCGGTATTTTTTTTTTTTTTTTTGTTAAAGTTGCGAATACGTCTTTTTTTCCTTTTTCTTTAAGTTACTTCCGTTAATATACGAACGTCGAATATTACTTCCCGTAACTTTCTAACGGTATAATAAATGTCCTAAGTATTTTAATACGCGCGAACTTTATTAATTTACGTTAAGCCTATATTAAATCTATTCGTTAAACGATATCGAATAAAAATTATTATACCACTAAATACCTTTAAATTTCGGGGATATTATAAGTTCGGGTACGAACATACGCGTTATACTACTTAACGTACCATTCCTCCGGTTTAAAGTATTTTACTTTAACTAGGTCCAAAACGGCGATATATTAAAGCCGTACCGTATTTACCATACTTTTATCGGTACAAGCGAACTTTTCTTTTAATAACCGAACCATCCTTTAAATCGAAAAATTATTATCAAAATAAAAAAATTTTTACTTCCGTAAATACGACAAAAGGATTTTGTTATCTACTATTACGTTAATCCAGTTCTATAATAAAGTATATCGGAACGATAATATAACCCATTTCTTTAAGCCCTAAGGTTTACCTTAAATCGCCTTACTTAAACTACTTAACGTTTTGGGCGTTATAAACATTTCGGCGGACGTTATAAACGTCGTAATAAGCGTTACGAGCGTTATTAATAACCTTATACAACTTAGGTACGAAACGTTTACGGCGTTAAGGTCGATATTGTTATAGGAACAGGGGTTCCTATCTCGAAGAAAACTACTTTTAGGGTCTAGCGCGAACTTACCACGGTTAAACCCCGGGTAATAAAACTTGGCCCTAAAGTAATCTGGTTAATTTAGGTAATCTGGTCCAAATTATATAAATCTAGCAAATTTACGATATACTTACTGTAAAAATCGAAATATATAATAAATAGATTTTTTATATAAATAATACTTACCTAATTCCGCTTTTTAACTATTAATTTAAGTTTTTAACTAAAAATATCGTTTTTTAATTAAAGGAAAAATCCGTAAATTTTTTAACGAATATCTTATTTATTATATTATTATTACTTATAAATTAAAACCCTTATTTCGGATATTATTTATATTTCCAAGTAAAGGTATAATAAATTCGTTATATTTTAATAATCTTTTAATTAATAACCGACAAATAATTTAAAGCCTAATTAGGCATAAGCTTTTTTAAATCTAATAAAAACGATATTACAAAATAACGTTTAAAAAATAAATAATATATTCGATTTCAGTTACTAACTAGTAAAGAATTAATAATAAAATTAATAAACTTACCGTTTATTAAAAAAATCCTTTTTTTAATTAATAATATAACCCCCTTTACCACCCGATTCTAAATAGAACCTTTTTTTTAACCTTAATAACAGCCTTTTCTAACCCTAAAAAATATTATTAAAATTTAAGAAAAGAAATTAAAAAAAGGAAAAGTTAAAAAGGAATATAAGGTAAAAATCTAAAAAGGTAAAAAGGAAAAACTTACAGCTAAAAGGAAACTAAGCGCTTTAATTAAAAAAATTTAAACCTTAAAAAAGAAAAACGCCAGATTTATTTAATAATAAAAGGTTTCGATTTTGCTATTATTCGGTATAAACCAGTTACGAAATGGAATTATTCCGCCCTTTAATTATTACGGAATACTAAATATTAAAAGTTATAAACCTATTATCTTTAAGCTTTATAATAGAATTACGGACGTAAAAAAATTTCTAATTTAAACTAGATTTTACCTTAAGTTTTATAAAAGTTTTTTGATAAAAAATTATCAAAAAGTAATAATTATTTCCCAGGTATTCGCTAGAAAAGTTTTTTTATAGTTTGAACCTATTATAAAAAATTATCTAAAAAATTACCTAAAAAATTACCTTTACATATTTTCGGATATTACCAAGTATATTTTTAACAATTATAGACATTTCGGAAAAAAAAAATACGAACCCTATTTGGAAATTTTAACAAAAAACAATACGCGGTTAAATAATTACATCTTTTCCGCTAAATCAAATTAATAACGGAATACATAATTAAATTTAACCGCTTAATAGCAATTTCTAATTTGCCAGAAAACGCCTTATTTTATCCTTTTTATAATAACCTAAAGCTTTAAATTGAAGACGAATTATATATAATACCTAAAATAAAATCTTTTACGGAATATATTAATATAATTATTATTACCGATAAATAAACTTTTAAGTCGGAACCCCCCCTCACGCTCCACCCCCCCCAACGCGCCAGCGTTTTCCCATACAAAACCGTCGAAATTGCTATATTTTCAAAACTTTATTAAAAATTCAATAAAAATGATAGAAATAAACGGTTTCGAAATTCTATTAAGGTTTACAACTTATATTTTTATAAATTTATTTCAAATTACGTAATACGTAAGTTATTATGTAACGCATTAAATAACGCAAAAGTACGATTTTATATACGGTTTTCACTATAAATAAAAACCGTAATATCTTTTTATTACTTTAATAAAATTTTATAAAAAAATCAAATTAATAAATTTATATATACTTTTATATAACCCATGTTGTTTTATATTTATATTTACTTTATTTATTTTATTATTAAACTTTAAATAAAAATGGGTAAATTTTCCTATATAAAAATTCGACGAAATATTATAACACTTAATATCGTTATAACGATAAAAGATAACAACGTACAGTTTTAAAATTTATAATTAATTTATATATCCTTATAATATATTTAAAACCGTATATTTTTATTTATTTTTTCCATTTAACTATTCAAATTTTAAATATTAACAGATTTGTTAGTAATTTATATGGGAAAATGTTAAGGATTTTTTATTTGTATTAAACCGCAAATATTTTTATATTAAGGTTAATAATTTCGTTTGAAAATTTAAATATGGTTTATGTATATATAAATGAATGTAACTTACGTTTTAAAATGTTAAAATGTTTTTTTGTTAATTAATTATAAGTATGCGGTTTTGTTGATTTTGTATGGGAAATGGTGGCGCGTTGGGGGGGTGGAGCGTAAGGGGGGGTTCCGACTTAATCGGT
>QJNZ01000152.1:91122-139094 GCA_004155055.1 Monosporascus sp. CRB-8-3
CCNNCCCCCCCCCCCCCCCCCCCCCCCCCCCCCCCCCCCCCCCCCCCCCCCCCCCCCCCCCCCCCCCCCCCCCCCCCCCCCCCCCCCCCCCCCCCCGACTTAATCGGTACCTTAAAAAAAGAATTAATAAACGAAATAATAATAAAAACTTAAATAGCCGAACTAAGAAAAATAAAAATAAACTTTAAAAAAAAGCAAATACCGCTTTAAAAAAGCTTAAAAAAATAAGTCTAATATAAAATATTTTAATTATAATAAAAAAGGATATTTTAAAAGCGAATATTACTTTTCCTCTAAAAAGAACTCCAAAAGAATTTTTTTTAACGCTAAAAAAAAGCTAAAACAGCTAAATAAAAAACAAACAATAAAGTAAAAAAAAAAATTAATTCGATTTCATTCCAGCCAGAATTTACTATTATTACGATTATTTAAATCCAAAACGATATCCTAAAGTACAAAAATTATCTTATTTATCAGGACTTTATAATTAAAACTTATAAATATTATCCAGGATAAACGGTTTTTAAAATAACTATTAAACTAAGATACCTTTACTACCTTAATATACAACGTTACGAAATACATAAAATAAACGGCCAATTTCGGCCAGATTTTAACAATTACGGATAGTTATTTTCGGAACTTTACGAATTCCCCGAATATACTATATACTTAAAAAAACCCTAAACTAATTCCTATAATTTATTATATTTTTTCACTTATTATTTTAATAATTACCTTATTTATTTTCGAACTAAGGAAAATAATAATTTTTAACTTAAATAAAATAAAAAAACATTTACCGAACCTAATAACGAATACAGGTATATCGAAACTTTACGATAACCGGAATACCCCAGGTTTTATTACTTATACCTCGAATTAAAACGGAATTAAAAAGCTATATTATAAAAATATTTATATTACTTTCCGATATTTTATATTTAATACAGACTCCTAAATATAAAAATAACCATTTCGGAAATTTATTCCTTTAACTTTATAACCCGTAAAAAGCAAAACCTAAAACCTAATTAAACAAAAAAAGCCATTTTCGAATATAAATATAAGAAAAAACCTGGTTTCGGTATTAAAACGATTAATATACCAAACATATTATTAAAAAAACTTGCAAATAAAAATTTACTTAAACCGGACGATATTAATAATTAAAAAACGGCAAAGGCTTTCGAAATTAAAACATTAAAAAGCCTTTATTTATAAAACCTTATACAAAATAACTAAAGAAATACGTAATTAAATTAAGATTCTTTTTTAATATAAAAATTATTACAACCCAACGGAAGGGAAATCTCGGAAACGGCCCTAGCAAACCGAAACAAAACCTAAATAAATCGAATCACGTAATTTAGATCTTTTTTATCTTCAAAATCTAATTAAATCCATACAGATTTAATACCCTTTAAATTTATAAAAACGATAAAATCCATAAAAAATCTATATTTTCATAAAAGGATATATACGCTTATTAATTCCATAATTTAAATAACACCAGTTTACAATACAACTTAATTACCTAAAATACCCTTAATATTACTAAACGTAACTAAATTACTTTCGTTACTTAAATTCTTATAATACAATTATTAACATAAACCGTATAATTTAATTTAATAATTAATTAATTAACCTAACCGTTATACGTTACAAGCTTTTATTTAGTAATATTATCAAACTTTAAATAATCATCCAAATTAACAAAAATAACTTTTAATACTAAAAAAAATATTATCAGCTAGCAACTCCAGGACAAATTTAAAAAACTAAAAGCGGAAGTTCTATGACTTAAAAAAATAGCTAAAAAAAACCTTAGCACTTTAAAAATTAAAGCTAAAAAGCCCTAACCCTACGATAAAAAAACCGATATTCAAAATTTCCTTACCTAAACACAAATATACTTATAATTCCTGGTTCTTGACGATCCGGAAAACAAAATTCTTACTATCGCAATATTTCTTACCGGAAACGTATTCGATTAATTCGAACCAACTATAAAGGATTACTTAAAAAATACGGAAAATAACAGGGAAATATTTACCAAAAAACTTTTCGCCCATTATTCCAACTTTAAAAAAAAACTAAAAACTAATTTTAACAACCCCAATAAAAAACGTACTACCGTATAAAAAATCTTACAACTACGATAAAAAGGACTAACGTTTAAATACGCAATAAAATTCCGGAATCTAATAACCAAAACGGAATAAATAGACGAAAAAAATAATACCTTAATTAACGTATTTTATAAAAAGCTAAAGGACGACGTTAAAAACGAAATAATTAAATTAAAATTACCGACCTTTTTAAACAAGTATATCGTTAAAGCGGTAAAAATCGATAATCGGCAATTTAAAAAACGACAAAAAAAAAACAATACGCTCTACGGTACAAGTTTAATAAACCCAATTAAGGAAATAAACGTACCGTATTTTTTACTTTTTACGGAACCCAACCGGGCCCTATAAAAATCGGGGCGGTCCGGCAACAAAATTAACCCCAGTTTAAATGTTATAACTGTAATAAAATAAGGTATAAGGCCTTTTAATACAAAGCACCTAGGAAACCTTGACAGAATAACTAGACCTCTATACCCGAAAAACAATAACAAAACGACAAAAAGGATAATAAAAAAACAATTAATATAATCCAACCACGTTATACGGTAACCCAATAATACAAAAACCATTCGGGATAAAAAGTTTTCATTGAAAAAAAACTACTTGCTTAATCCTAATAAAAAAAATAACAAAAAAAACAAAACTAACTAGCTCTGCAAAAGTAACTGCGAAAACATTATAAATTAAAAAAAAACCTTTACCCAGGAAAACCAGAACAACATACAAAAATCCACGCTATTTACTACAACAAACCCAAATACCAATTTTATTAAAAATAAAAAAAGGTAATTTATCAGCATATAACTCGAATATACCAACAAAAGTTTAACTTTAAACGATAAAAAAAAACTAACAAAAATAATTAATAATAATATCGACATTTACGATTATTTATAAATCAAAACGAAATTAACCAGAAAATAACCTTATAAAGCTGGCTACCCGGAAAATCATGCCCACAAAAAAACCCTTTCTATTATTTCGGATAATACAATTATTAAACAGAAAAAAACTTAATCCAGAAAACGGTAAAAAAATATTATCAGCAAATTATTACCGATCTAAGCATCTAGTTAACTTTTATTACCGACCTAAAAAACAGAAAAACAATTAAAAAAAAAATTAAAAGCTTTACCAAAAAAAAATAATAAAACTCGGAAAACGAAAAAAAATATAACGACCAATAAGAAAACGGTAATTCGTAAACAACATTACCTAATAAAGCAACCATCGAAACCTTCGCAAAGCAAACCTACGAATAACCGGATACGTAATAACAACTTAAACAGTTGCAAAAACAAATAACATACATAAAAAAACAATTAAAAAAACTTTAAGCACAGAATAATCGGAACGAAAAAATATTACGAAAACTTTTACAAACCCTAAAAAAATAACGCCACCTGTAAAAAAACCATAGGCAAACGGAAGAAAAAAAATTAAACCACAATACCTCAAAAAGGTTCTGAATACGACAATCGGAACCACTGGCGACAATACCATTACTATATAAATACGAATTAAAAAAAACTAATACACCGTAATAATAAACTACGGAACGATAATTACAAATTACATTAATCCGGAAGTAATAAATTAATTAAAACTGCCATAAAAAAAAATTCATCCTTATAAAATCGAAAATACCGAAAAATAAAAATTCACTTACGACGACGGATAAATTAAACGCGAAATTAATTATTTTAAAACCTTTATCGAAAGAAAAAAATAAACCATTAATTTCGACATTATCTTATTAAATAAATACGATATAATCCTTGAAAAACCATAGTTACGCTAATATAACCCTTTAATCAATTAAAAAACTAATTAAATAAACTTCCGCTTACTTCCCAACCTAGAGAAAAACGAAAAAAATACGAAATCTTAACATTCGATCGACGAAAACGACAAATACAAACATAAAAACACAATAAAAACCTTACCACCCAAAAAAATAAAACATATTCAAAATAAAAAACATAACAAAAAAATACGGCGCGTTATTACAAACCTTAAAATACGGTTTTAACAGATAAACGACAACTTACGAACACAACCCGAAAAACCACCAAAGTAAATAGCGAAAATATTACTACGATATTACAAATATAAAAAGTTTTTTCGAAAAAAGCTCGATACGAAATTACCACAATACAACAAATAAAACCATAAAATAATTCTTAAAAATAACAAAACAACTACCTTCTATCCTATTTACAACCTAAACGAAATAAAACTACGTACTTTTCGTAATTATTTAAAAAATAAATTACGGAAAAAACACATACAACGTTTTAAATTATCGGTAAAATACCCAATATTTTTCGTACCACGGAAAAACAAAAAACTACAACTTATTATTAATTACCAACAACTTAACGATATCACCGTTAAAAATAAAACGCCACTACCCCTAATTACCGAAATCAAAAACCAATTACGAAATGCCAAATAATTTACAGCTTTAAACTTACGAAAAGGATATAACCAAATTTAAATTAAACCAAGAAATAAATAGAAAATAACCTTTAGAACGAAATACGGATTATTTAAATATTTCGTTATACCTTTCGAACTTACAAACGTACCAACAACCTTTTAACGGATAATCAACTATATACTCCGGAAATACCTTAATATCTTTATTATATATTATTTCGATAACATCCTTATCTATTCGAAAATAAAAAAAGAATATATAAAATACGTTTATAAAATCCTACAAACTTTATAAAACGCTAACCTTTTAATCAACGCGGAAAAAAGTACCTTTTATACCCAAAAAATCAAATACCTAAAATATATTATTACCCCAGGATATATCAAAATAAACCCCAAAAAAATCTCCGCAATTAAAAATTAAAAAACATTTATTAATATTACAAAGGTACAAATATTCCTTAGATTTGCTAACTATTACCGACAGTTCATACGATATTTTAATAATACCGCGATATTATTAACAAAACTTACCAAAAAAAACCGACGCTTTATATAAACCCCAGCCGTAAAAAAAACCTTTTAACAACTTAAAAACGCCCTCACTAACGAATTTGTTCTAATAATATACAACCCAAACAAACTAGTAAAACTCGAAACTAACGCCTTAAACTTTACTTTAAAAACAGTAATTTATTAACGAAATAATTAAGGAAAATTACACCCTATCGCCTTTTACTCTTATAAACTACATAATACCGAACTTAACTACTCTATTTATAACAAAAAGTTCCTAACTATCGTTAAAGTTTTTAAAAAATTTAAACATTACCTTAAAAAAAACTAATACCAAGTAAAGGTATATACGGATTATAAAAATATTTTTCACTTCGCAACCATAAAAAAACTGGTCGGATAATAATTACGTTACGCAAAATACCTTTTAAAATTCGATTACGTTATTATTTATCGCAAAGGATTAAAAAACGGCAAAACGGATACCTTTAATAAACAATTAAACCTTAAGAATCCTAAGATAAAAGTATAACAAACCGTATTCGACTAGATGTTAAAAAAATATTTACAACAACGATATATTAACATTATCAAAATGTTTATACCAAACATGTATAAAAAAATACAACAATACTATAATAACCTACCTAAATATCAAAAAATAAATAAAATCTATATACCAAAAAAACATTAAGAAAATCTAATACGAAAAATATATAAATATTAATTACACGGATACCTAGGGATTTATAAAACCCTAAAACGTATACGGCGAACGTATTACTTTTTTAAAATAAAGTTAACTATATAGAAAATCATATAATAATACGATATTTATGCTAAAGCAAAAATTAAATAATATAAATTTTACGGAAAATTACAATTATTACTAATCGTTAAGCGATTATAAAACTTAATTACATTTAATTTTATTATAAAACTTCCCGTATCAAAAAATCAAATTACGGGCATATATTACGATAATATCTTTGTAATCATCGACCGATTTACAAAATTTTTTTATTTTTTACTTTATAATAAAAATACGGATATTAAATAAATAACATACATTTTTTTCCGATATATATATAATATATACGGATTACTAGTAAAAATCATTTTAAATAAAGGTATAATATTCACTTTAAAATTCTGGCAAAATTTAATAACATAATTCGGCTTAAATTATAAACTATCAAACGTTTTTAAACCATAAACAAATAAATAAACGGAAAAAACCAACTAAACGTTAAAAACGTATTTACGATATTATATTAATTATAAACAAAATAATTAAGTTAAAAAATTATTTATTACACAATTAGCTTATAACACCAGTTACTATAATAATATCAAAACGACTTTAACAACTGCTAACTTTAATTTTTCCCTAAAAGTTTACAAAAAAATACGAAAAAAAAACCAATTAATATCAAAATAATCCTTACCTTAAAATAACTTAAACAATTATATCAAAAAATAAAAACAAAACTTTAATTCGTACATAAACAGATAAATAAATACTATAACCAGAAAAGGTTAAAAAAACTAACTTTCTTAAAAGGAAAAATAATTTATCTAACCACCAAAAATATCAAAACTAAATAACCAAACTAAAAACTCGATTTTAAATACATTAACCTATATAAAATCGCCAAAAAAACCTTAAAAAACAATTATTAATTAAAATTATTACCTAAAGTTAAACTCCATCCAATCTTTTATATTTCCTTATTCGAATTAACAACAAACACCATTAAAATATATATGGTACAAAATAACATAAAAACGGAAAAAAAAAAGAAAATATATAAAATTAAAAAAATACTCGATATACAAAAAGAAAAAGAACTTACCCAATACTTAATTAAATAAAGAAATTACCTAAACTCCGAAAATACCTAGAAACCCGTTAAAAATTTTACTAATGCCTAGCGCTTATTAAAAAACTTTTACTAATAACGTCGGAACCGCCGAAATTAAAGATATTCCAATTTACGTTATCCAAAAACGGCTAATCGGATATTTTAAAAATAAACTAATCGATTTAAATAGAAACCTAAACGAAAAATAATATATTTACTTTTAACCGTTCTTAATCTTTTAACTTATTTATAAATTAAAAGTTACGATTAATAATTTTTACCCCTTAAACGTAAAAAAACCGTTTTTAACGGCGAAAACGAAAAAAGCAACTAATAATTTCGTTAATGTCACGTTATTTACGTACAAAATCCTTTTTTAACTTTTACTGAAAACGTAATAAGGTTTTTTCCGTTACGGCCTCCTTATAATCTAAACGGTTTTTTTCCTCCTTAATACGACGAAAGGAATCGATAGGAATACCGGACCTATTACAGCAACGATGATATTTAATATATTCGTTACAACAACGGATCTTCTTTATTATTTAATATTTCGTCCCTTTTTTAAAACATAATATATACGGCATTATTTTAAAACCAAATTTAATAATATAAACAGCTAAAAATTTAAGGCTTTTTTTTTAATTCGGATGATTACGGGATTTACGATTAACGATACGACCACTTATAATAAAGGATTAATTTACTAAAAAAAAAAAAATTTTAAAAACAAAAATCCTAAAAAAAAAATATTGTATTATGACTTAACGGAAAGGAAATCTCGGAAACGGCCCTAATAAACCGAAACAAAACCTAAATAAATCGAATCACGTAATTTAAATTTTTTCTATCTTTAAAATCCAATTAAATCCATACAAATCCAATACCTTTTAAATCTATAAAAACGACAAGATCCATAAAAAATCTATATTTTCACAGAAAAATATATACGCTTATTAATTCCATAATTTAAATAATACCAACTTATAATATAACTTGGTTACCTAAAACACCCTTAGTATTACTAAACGTAACTAAATTACCTTTATTACTTAAATTCCTATAATACGACTATTAATATAAACCGTACAACTTAGTTTAATAATTGGTTAACTAGCCTAGCCGTTACAAAAATAAAATATTCCAAGCTATAATCGACTTAAAAGTAAAAAATAACTTTATTTCTCCGGTAACAGCAGTAAAGTACCAGATTTCCTAAAAGTATAAGTTAAGATCTTACAAATTACGTATAGTAAACGGCAATATATGTACTTACGAAAATAAACGAATTTTTTAAAAAACGAAAGAATTCCCTATATAGATATAAGGATATTAAAAGCGATTTTCGTTAAATATCGCGGATATTTCCGGATATAATATTATATTAAAAATACCGTAATTACGTTTTAACAATTTTTATATCGACTAGAGAAATTAACGATTTTTTTAGGATAAATAACTGGTATCCCTAGTAAAGGAAAAACAAATTTATTACTTAATAAAAAAGCTAAAATTTCGGACCTAACTACTATAATACCTCCCGAATATTATAAGTTTAAAAAATTATTTAAAGAACGAACAAATTATAAATTACTAAAATATAATTAATAGAATTACCGAATATTTATTAAAAAAAGGTAATACCTTATGTTATATAAAATCTACTATATAAACCCGGAAGAAACAAAAGTTTTATAGAAAAGTATTTAATAAAATCTAAATCGAAAATATATATAACTTTTCGAATTATTAGCCGGATATTTTGTAATTATAATACCAAAAATTAAAAATAATAAATAAGAATTAACCAAAATAAAAATCCTATTTATTGACGTATAATCGATTATCGACAATTAAATAATATTACCGTTAAAAAATAAATACCTTGTATTAATAATTATTATAAAAGAAAATATCAGCAAAACTAAATAATTTATAGCCCTCAATTTAAAAAAAAAATATTTTATCCCGTATAATAAAAAGAAGAAAATAGAAAACAACCTTTAAAATAATATATAGGCATTACGAATATAAAGTAATACCTTTTAAATTTATTAATATCCCGGCAAGTATTTAAAACATAGTTATAATTACTTTACGTAAATTCTTAAATTAATTTATTTTCGTATACCTCGACGACATACTGATTTATTCCGAAAGTTTCGAGAAATATAAGAAATATATAGCTTTAAAACTGAAAACATTAAAAAAAGCGAATCTTTTAATTAACGTAAATAAAAATATATAGCATACGTAAAAATTAAACTTTTTAAGATTTATATTTATTTTAGGATATGTCTAAATTTAAAATTTTAAATTAAAAATAATCAAAAACTGGTTAATTCTTAATAAGGCGACCGTTACAGATATCCGGTAAATCTTAGGATTTACGGGTTATGTACGTAACTTAATTAAAGGATACGGAAATATAATTAAGCTATTAACGAAATTTACTATCAAAAAGTACGTCGGAAAAAAGTTCGGGCTTTTAAAAAAAGTAATTACTAACGGGCTTATTATAAAGATGCTAAATCCGGATAAAGAAAAACGCCTAAAAACGGATATATCGGATTACGCCTTAAGTATTATTTTAAAATAATTGGAAAATAACGGTAAATAGTATTTAATGGCGTATTACTTATAAGTACTTTGAAATGCAAAATTTAAATACCCGATTTACGATAAAAAGTTATTAATAATTATTAACGTTTTTAAGGAATAAAAATCATTGTTTAACCGAATTAAAGAACCTTTCGATATTTACTTAAATTACAAAAATCTTATGCGATTTATAAAAACCTAAAAACTAAATAAATAATATAAAAAATAAATAATTTTCCTGTTAAAATTTAATTTCAAAATATACTATATTAAAAGAAAAAAAAACATTTAGGCGGATATTTTAAATTATAAAGGCGATTATGATTTTAAAATGTTAAAAAGAAATATGTAAATATTATAATATAATAAGAATAGTATTATACAGTTATACGAAATAATTAAAAAACTAACTCTAGAACTTTTAATACGATTCCGGAATTTTTATAACTTAAAGAAATAAAAAAAAATCTAGCAGCTAAAAAAAAACTAAAAAATTAATTACTGTACTATAGAAAAATTTATATTTCTAAAGAATAATAAAAGCAATTCGTAAAAAAGTTCTATAAAGATTTATTATATAAATACCAGGGAATTTTTAAAACTATTTAACGGTTATAAAAAAATATAATTTCTTTAAGTTACGCCGAATTATTAAAATAATTATCAAAAGCTATAATATTTATAATAAAGTAAAAGTAACTAAATATAAACTTTACGAGTTATTATAACTTACCGATATTTTTAATAAAGTTTAGAATATTATAATATAGAATTTTATTATTAACCTCTTTTTATTTAAAAACTTAATTATTAAAATTAAATACGACGGAATATAAATAATAATTAATAAATTTATTAAATATAAGTATTTTTTTACTTTTTAAAAAAATACGACCGTAAAGTAATTAATTTATATTTTTATTCGAAATTACTTAAATAAATATAAAATATTAAAAAAAGTATTTTCTGATAAAAACAAACTTTTTACTTTTAAGATCGGCATTAACTTTTTTAAACAGATTAATATTAAATTTAAATTCTCGACAGTATATTATCCTTAAACGGGCGGTTAAATAAAACGATTTAATTACATCTTAAAACAATATTTTCGAAATTATATTAATTACTAATAAAATAACTAAATAAAATTTTTACTATTAGTATAATTAGCCTATAATACTTTAATTAATAAAAATATAAACGTATCTTTTTATATAACTATATATAATTATAGTATAAAAACTTAACGGTTAAAATAATTATTTATTAAGGTATTAAAAGTTATTATAATTATCTTTAAAGCCGAAATACTGGTAACGGAAATTAAAATAATTTAAGCTTGCTTTTAAAATAAATTATAATTTTTTTAATAAAAAAATAACCCGGTAGAATATTAAAAAGAAAATTAAGGAATTAATTTTAATAAAAGAAAATAAAGTTTATTTATTATATCAAAAACAAAACGTAATTTCGAATATTTTACAAATTAAAACAAAAAAACTTAACGATAAACTTAATTTTAAAAAGTTTAATCCGTTTAAAATCGACGAAGTTATCTCGAAAACTAATGACCGGTTAACGCTGCTTAAAACTATAAAAATATATCCTGTTTTCTATATTTCTCTGTTTAAACCAGTACTTAAAAACGCCTTTTTAAAAACAAATGTAAAATTCGAAAAAGATATTAATAAATATAAAGTCGAAAAAATACTAAATTCTAAAATTTTCAAAAATAAAATCTAGTATTTAATTAAATAGAAAAAATACTTATACGAAAAAAATTACTTAAAAGCCGCTTAATTATTTAACAAATGCAATAAACTTAATTAAAACGTTTTACCGTTAAAGCCTTAACCGACCGTTTTTAACGCGGTTAAAGTTACAGGCGATAACGGTCCCCCGTTTAAGTCTAGGTTTATAGCGTTTGAATTAAAGAAGGTAAACGTTTCCGTAAACGTATCTATTTTAAAAACAAACCATGCTTATTTTTTCTTTATATAACGCTGTTTTTCTTTCATTTTCTTTTATTTTTCCAATTAATCTAATTTTAAATTTTCTTTTAATATTTTTAAAGCTCGTTTTTTAAAAAAGATCCTGCTATAAACGTAACCGTTTTAACCGATTTATAAACTTTTTTATTTTCCGTTCCGTTACCTCCTAATAAGTAAAAAACTCGTTTTCTAATTTACGTTATTTTTTTTATAAGCGGTTCTGTATTTTATTTTATTTTTTTAAGGAATTTATAATTAATACGTTATAAAAAGAACGTTAGCGACGGGTATAACAGCTATAATTTAAATATTCTCAAGCGTAAAAATAATCGTATTTACCGAATCGAATATAATTAAAATATAAAAAAACTTTAATACCAAACTTTTTAATTAAGGTAGTAAAAATATTGCGAAAATTACGTTAATTTAAATAAGGTTTTCTTTTTTTTTTTTCGAATACGACTTGTTATAATAAAATTAGCTGGAAAATCTAAAAAAAACTTTCTTTAACTATTAAGGTAGTTATTTACGGTTTTTATCTTTAGAACAAAAATCCTTAAAAAGGGGAAAAAATATTACAAAAATAGGGGTTCCTATTTCGAAAAAAATTACTTTTAAGGTTTAACGCGAATTTACCACGGTTAAACCCCGGGTAATAAAGTTTAGCCCTAGAATAATTTGGTTAATTTGGGTAATATAATTTAAATTACATAAATTTAGCAGATTTACGATATACTTACTTTAAAGATCGAGATATATAATAAATAGGTTTTTTATATAAATAACACTTACCTAATTCCGTTTTTTAGTTATTAATTTAAGTTTTTAATTAAAGGTATCGTTTTTCGATTAAGGGAAAAGTCCGTAAACCTTTTTAACGAATATTTTATTTATTGTGTTATTATTACCTGCAAATTAAGATATTTATTTCGGATACTGCTTATATTTCCAGGTGGAGGTATAACAGGTTCGTTATAGATATATCGCTATATACCTCGGAAACGAACGTAATAACGAAATTACGTATACTAATTAAGTTACGTATCGCGGTTCCTAAGTTTCTTTCCGGTAATAAGGATTACGGAAAACTGGGATAAATCGATCGATATATTAACTTAATTAACTAAATTAAAATAAAATTAACGGGATTAACAAAAACGACAACAAAGGCCGAATAAATAATCAACCGAAAAAGGAACGGACAAGCTATATACTCCTTAACTAAATAATCGAAATTATCTTAAGCAGTAACGTTACCAGGCTTATAACTGTCACACTTACTAAGGAACAGCTATACAGCTTTTAAAAAGCTTGAATTAATTAATTTCTAAAAAGTTAAAAGCGGTAAGCCCACATAATGTACGTAATCTACTGATATAGGGCTTCGGAAAGGATCAACGTTGTTCCGAGTGATCCCTATAGCTCCCAGGGGGGGCCCTTTTCTGCGACATCTTAGATATTGTACGAACGAAACTTGTAAATGGCTGCCATGCACCAGATTTTCGGCACTTCCTTATTTGAATCCAATAGTTCATCCTGAATATGTCGACGTCAACGTGATATCAAAGGTTCGCTAGCCAGCACAGCCTTTGTATAATTAATAGGCATCAATTTTATACATTGGACTAAGTAAGTAGTAAGGTGTAATAGTATAATTATGGAAATGGCTAATTAGATGATACATGAGATAATACTCCTCCCCCTTTACCAAGATGGACAGCAAGACGATGAGCCTACTATCAAACATAAGGCACAGGTGGGCGATGTTGAGTATAAGGCCAACTATAGCAAAGTCTAAATCCGCCTTAGCTTCTTGCGAAGAGCATTATTTTGGAGATATGACCGCCTGTGTTGTTCTTGGATCAAAACAGCCACTTTCATTGTGTGATACAATTCGAAGAATGAGTTGGGCAGGTACTGATTACGACTTGAGTAGGAGTTAGTTACTATGTATGCCGCCTCAATGGGACTTACGTTCACAAAGGTCACATCTTCCATTGTAGTTACGCCCTTGTATCTATGGCGTAAGCTCAACATGCAACCAGTAGTTAAAATTATCAGATAAATGTCTATAAGTAGGAGATCTTAGCGTCTATGAGAATAAGGCTACAGCCTCCGGCCTTTCTGCTCTGATAAATTTCAATCCAACACCTTATCCACCAATGATGCGATCTAGAATAGTTGACAATTGATTTACCTGCCATGAAATGTTAGTATATGCCTGTGTGAGGGATAGATATGGGGTGACTTACCTTTGGTTCACGTATCATTGTGAAATGATTGCCCTCCATGAAATCCACGGTGATGTTTTCCGAGCCAATCAACTTCTCCCATCCGTAGGTTCCGAGGCTCTGTCTACCATCAAGTAAGAACTTGACACTCTTCGCCTCGGTATTAGATCTCGGAAACTGCTTCTCATCCGATTCCGAGACAAGTCCGTCGCGAGCCCAGATGATATGTGTTCTTGGTGCTTCTTCCGGATCCATGGGATATGGCATGAAATCGGCAAGGTTCTTGATTGATGCCTCGAAATGGGGGATCAACCAGTTAGGTGCTGATCCTTGAACCCCCAGCAATCCCAGTGAGTCGATGAAATGTAGCAGCTCAGATGGTAGTGGCTGCAGATTGATTGGGCATGGCGAGTCGATCAAGCAGAGAGCCTCAATCTCTTCTCCCATTTCGATCAGTTGGCAAGCCACGGCATACGCCAACACACCGCCAGCAGACCATCCCCCGAGAACATATGGACCTTCGGGTTGTCTTCGCCTGATTTCAGAAACGTACAGTGAAGCAACACCATCGATTCCGGTTGTATACTCGGAAGGAGCTTTCATGAAAGGGCAATTGAGACCCACGACACATAGATTTGTTGAAATTCTGGGAAGAGCAGCATATGAGGTTGCCGAACCTGATCCGTCAGGTAGAAGGAATAGAGTCTTTGAAGCAGTCTTGAGACTGCCTTGCAGTACGATTGATGTTGCAGGTCGAGTCGACTGACTGATCTCTTGCACTTCCAAGTCGTAGTCAGGCTTAGCGATGCTGTCGAGCACTGGAGAGCTGGCTGCAATCACCGAGCTTGAGGACAAAAAGCTCGTTGATGATTTCGAATCATCGTCGACGCTGTATTGTGTACTGCTTCCGGTCTGATCGCCACTACCCATGAGAGATACAATGGCCAATCTTGCCTGGTCGACAGTAGGATAGTTCACGAAGAACGAGGACGAAATGTCCATGTCCAAATCCTCGCGAGCTCTCCCAGTGATGGTAAGTGACATTAAAGAGTCAACACCAGCTTCAGCAAAGTGCTGCACCTCGAGCAGCTCCGCCAGGTCTATACCTACCTCTTCACAGACGATGGCCAACAACCCATCCATAGCTTCGCTGAAAGATGGATTCGCGGGTGCGGATTCAAGAGAAATCTCTTTTATCACGTCAGTGTCATCTACATCTGCCGTAGCCGGGTCCTCTTCTTCTGTGGTAGCTGTCGTAGTTTCATCGGAAGATATGTCCGTAAGCTTCATGATCACTGCTTTCACCGGGCCGATGGTAGGGAAGTCCGTGAACAACGAAGACGGGAGAGCTTCTAAGCCAAGTTCCTCGCGAAGACGTCCGGTGATTGAGAGCGACATGAGTGAGTCCAGGCCAATATCAGCAAAGGCGGTGTCATCTTGAAGCTCCGACGGCTCCACACCAAACTCCTCGCCTATTAAAGCCAGGAAATCATCAATGATTGCTTTGTTCTGCTTTTGGGGCACAGCAACTGAAGCCTGTGGCTTTTGACTGGCTTTAGTCATAGTCGCCTCTGGATTCTGTTGAGGCACAGACTTCTTGAGGGGTTTTGAGTCCTTGACAGGCTCGTCTTTGATGGCACCCATTCGCGAAGAGGAAGATGCGACTCCCTTGAGAGGAGGTAGGAGTTGATCGATGACAGCTCGGGGGATCGCCCTGAACTTCACACCTCCTACGAGCGCAACCATCTCTTCTCCGTCAAAAATGTATACATCGCCTGCCATGGTCGCTTTCTGGACCTCGTGCATCTTGACATAATTGGTGTACGACTTGCTGCCTGATAGAGGTTGAGCAATTTGTAGATGATCCCATCCGGAAGATACGTAAACTTGCTTTCTGGTGTCCGTGGCGCCGGATCCGTTCAGAATAAATCCTGAAAGATGAGAGATATTGTCGATGAACCGAGGGTCTATCTCAAATCCACCATAGTCATCGGACGGCTGGAATTCCAGTTTTGAGGTGGCTTCGAGATTCTTCTGATCCATGACTACCTCCTTCATCCCATGGTATTGTTTGTCGTACTCAACGAAGCCCGAGAAACCTTCGTAAGCTGCCTTGCGGTCGAGTTTCTGATACTGGCGACCTTTGACACCATCATTCATAACGTTGATCCGCGATCGGATCAGATATGCCAGTCTCGACCATTCTGCACGCCAGATTTTGGTGTCTCCGTACTCAACATGACAGGTAGCATGCAACTCTCCCAAGCTGCCGTCAGCAGAGACGCTGTTATAACTGATCTTCACTACTTTCAGAGGTTGATCGGCCACGGCAGTTATTCTGAAGACTTGCTTCTCCTTTTGATCGCGACCTTTGGCGATCAAGGGTTTCACGATTTCCAGAGCACGCACGTCCATGCCCATGTTTTCTATCTTCATGATCTTGTTGTAAATGTAGCCCGCCAAAGTCAACGCCGACTCAGCATAAACACCTGCTGGGCAAAGAGCTGATCCATTCACCAAATGACCGGTCACTGCGTGATTTAGATCAGGATCAGACAGATCTGATTCGGCAACAACAGTAACCTTTGTTTTTCCAAAGTCTTCCTTGGTTACCTTCTGTACAGATGGTGTTGACAAATGGCGCCCCCGACGCTTTGGAGCGGCTGACTCGACAAGTTTTTGGCCTTTTGTCAGGCACCAATTGTTGTTGTAGTCGAGCCAATAGTTTTTCTCCTCGAAGCGGTAGCTCGGAAGAGCTAGCACGGTGTGAGAGGCTTCGTACTCACGATGGACTTCTTCCCATTCGATTGTAAGTCCCTTGGAGTAAAGGTTGCCAAGTGTGCCGGACAATGTCCTCCATACATCTTCTTGCTTGCGGAGCGACGGCACAGTCAATGACTTGCTTCCGAGACATGATTTGATGAAAGTAGAGCAGACAGGCGTGGGACCAATTTCAAGCCAGATGACATTGTGGTCAACAACTCCTTTTGACTCGGAAGCTTTGAGGGCACCCATGAAGTTCACAGCTTCTCGAGCTTGGCGGCACAGATAATCCGGTCCAAAGACATTGCCGTCGGTTATAACGTCCCCAAGTAGTGGAGAGATAACGGGGACAGTTGGGGTTCCGAATTTGACTGAGCTTGCCGCTTTTCTATATTGCTCAACAATGACTTGGATCTGTGCGGAATGGAAGGCATAAGCTGTCGATAGCAAGGAGCACTTGATGTTGGTGGCCTTGAGTGTTTTCGAGTAAGTCTCCATTTGCTCTGCGGAACCGCTGATGACAGTCTCATTGGGGCCATTGATGCAAGCGACTTCAATGTCCTTATCACCGAGAGTCTCTTTAACAGAGCTCACAGATGCCGCAATGGCTAGCATCTTATGACTGCCCGGGGCGCAAAGTTCTTCGAGAAGTTGAGCTCTTCGTCCAACGAGGTAAATTGTGTCACTGACAGATAAGACACCAGCTACATTCAGTGCAGCATACTCTCCGAGGCTGTGACCTAGAACGCTGCTTGGAGTAATGCCCCAAGACTGCCAGAGCCGCGCAAGTGCGATCTGAACGCATGATTGTCCAAGTTGGAGTGCAACTGGCGAGAGTGATCCGACTTCCTGAGAGCCGTCTATGAGAGGTAAGAAAGTCGGGAAGCCCTGCTTCTGACCAATTTTGTTGAATTCAATCACATCATTTCGGAAGGTTTGCGAGTCCTCAAAAAGTTGTTTACCGAGAGCTGTGTAATGCGAGCCTTGCCCTGTGAACACAAGAGCGATTTTACCAGAGCTTATCGGATCAGATTTGATCGCCTTAGGCTGGATTGACCCCAGGGCTTTTACTGTTTCCGAGATGCTTCTCACGGCGTAAGAGACACGGTGTGGATAGTGAATTCGCCTGGCAGTGGTAGTATATGACAGCGCTGGCAAAGATGTGTCCGGGTTTGCTTCAAGATAAGTTGCGAGTCGGTTGATATTCTGTTCCAGAGAATATGTCGATTTGGCACTTAGCGAAACAACGAAACTCGTTCTGGGATCTCTGCTCCCAGTTGGGACAAGAGCTGGACGATCCTCCAGGAGGAGACCAGTATTCCCACCTGAAGCGCCAAAGTTGTTCAAGTAGGCACGCCTTTTTCCTCCATCAGGACGAACCCAGGGTGTTTCTTTGAAAGCAATTCGAACACCTCGTTCGTTCAGGTCACGAGGGAACGTTTTGTTCATGGTGGTCTTGATGCCAACATGGACAGGGATAACATTCTTTTGCATCATCATGACCGTTTTGATCAGAGATGCCACGCCGGCAGAAGCTTCACCATGACCAATATTTGCCTTGATCGCACCGAGATGGATCAGTTGATCTGGTTGGCGGCGACCTTGGTCTCGTGGAGCAAAAACATTGGTGATAGACTTCATTTCAGTTCCATCACCGGCCTGCGTTCCTGTGCCGTGCATCTCCACGTAACTGACATCAACAGGGTCCACACCTGTATGCTTTAGGATCTTTCTGTAGAGAAATTCCTGGGCTGGTCCATGAGGTCGGGTGATTGAGGGTGCCTCAGAGGAATGATTTGTTGCCGTGCCTAGAACGACAGCCAAAATTGGATCGTTATCAGCCTCGGCATCTTCTAGCCTCTTTAAGACAACTGTACCAACTCCGTCGCCACGACAGAAGCCATCGGCGCCATCATCAAAAGTTTTGCAAGATCCGGTCTTGGACAAAAAGTGTGCGCGACTCAAACCTGCGAAGAGATCTGGCGTTGTCATGACATTGAGTCCTCCTGCCACAGCAGTATCACATTCCTTTGCCAATAATGACGTACACGCCAGTTGAATTGCAGCAAAGCTGGATGAACAGGCTGTGTCAACGTTGTAACTTGGTCCTGTGAATTTGAAATAATAGTTGATTCGACCAGTGGCAAAAGCTCGAATCGTTCCTGGGATATAGTACATGTCAATCTTCTCTGCAGCGTTGAGTGTCCGCCAATCGTCACTTGTTTGTCCATAAAAGGTACCGATCCGATTCAACATGGAAGATGGTGTTCTGTTAGGTACAAAACCTGACATTTCGAGAGCTTCATATGCTGTCACTAGTGCAAGTCTTCCCATAGGATCTGTTTGATAGGCTTCCCGTTGAGACATATTGAAGAAACGTGGGTCGAATAGACCTGGCTTTTCGATAAAGCAGCCATACGGGGTATGACTAGTGTTGAGCCTTTTCCCAGTGGGATCGTAGTGTGCATCGATGTCGAAACGGTCCGGAGGAACCCGTCGATGTAGATCCAATCCTTGCTGTAATGTACTCCAGAAACTTTCGAGATCGTCAGAGTTGGGGAAGCGACCCGCCATTCCAACGATCGCAATCTTCTGAGCTCCGTTCAAAGGCTCATAGTCGGGGTTTTCCGTGTGGAGTTGTCCCTCTGTTGTCACATTGAAAGAGGTCTCTGCTTTCAGAGTTGATGCAAGACTGTTGATCGCCCGAGACTGCCCAACGGAGAAGAGTTGGCCGTCCTTGTGTGGCGATGCTGTCGTCATTTCTATGACCGTGTTCGTGAAGTTCTCAAATGAAAGCGGTCGGATCAACATGTCTCTCACGATATCTACCATAAGAGTATCAACATCCAAATCTGGAGAGTATCGAGTTCCGACGCCTGAGATGACGGGGATGAAGAGCTTCCTCTTCTCATCCTTGTCGGAGAATGGTTGCAACACTTCGGCAACATCGTCATCACTGTATAAATGTGGTGCATGGAAAGGTGCAAATATGTCAAGCGAGACTGTTCTGAACTTCTTAAGGTATTCCGAATGCTGAAGTAGAGAGGCGGTAGTTTCGGGGGGCCCACTAATCGAAACCGCATCTTTACTGGTCGCACTTATGTAGGCCTGATTAGCTTTTGGAATACCCTTCGAGTCGCTGAAGTGTGCCAGCGCCTCTATCGAGGCCTGTTCCTGAGCCCCTATTATGAGTGTTGCCCAGCTCTGGGCGGCCGCAGCATCGCCATGCTTCGATAATCGTTGAGCAACTGCATTGACCTTGACGCCAATCCGGAAAGCTACTCTGACGGTTGTCAAAGCATTAGAGATCAACTGTAATGTGTCTTGACTGGTAGCGACTGACGAGGCCGACAACAACCCAGTACAGACTCCAGCGAAGGCACTGTCGGAAGGGGTAAAGTATTGATTATTGCCGAGAAAGCTAAATCCTCAGTTAGTTGTGATCGTAGACACTTTATCAATGCGAATGAATACCTGATGACAGTTGCCAATTGGCACACGCAAGTCAGAGTAGTCTCGAGGATCTGATTGCGGGATCCTGAGTAACGGTATCGTCTGACAAGATCCAGCACATCCGTGAATTCTGGAATCTGCACCCGCACATCGCGAGGCTGTCGGCGTACCTCATCTCTCAGAACCTTGTTAAGCTCTTCTGAGAAATGGAGGAAGAGAACTTCCTTCCTTCGCTCGCACAGCCTTTGTAGTGACTCTACGAAGTCACCGGTCTCATCCCCAAATACATACAACTTCAATGATCCAGCCATAATGTTGTGATGGGAAGTTTACCAAGTGATTGAGAAAAGAATCGGATCGATGTCAATTGTCTGGACCCTTTTGAAGGGAAAACTGGGAAGTCCAGAATTGAAGCTCTGATGCATCTGTCTGATATAAGTACGTGTCACTGTAGTTCACAACACACCTGCCCCTGCTGCTGTTGACCATAAGGGTCTATAACCAGGTGTGCCTCTCAACATCATGCACGCCTGGAACAAAACGTCCTCAACGCAGTTCTTCGGATCGTAGATATCTCGTTATCTGGTGGATCACATATGGAGCATATCAGACGATGAGCATAGCATAGCAGCTCTCAGACTAGGCGCGGAAACGACCCTTGCCCAAATGCCGCTCGGGATTTATGGGTCACTAGACCCCTTGAGGTTGGGCTCAGGTAGATGCAGACTCAAGACTGTGAGATCAATACGTAGAGAACCCCTGTGGGTCAGCCTAGTACTGGTATCAGACCTCTTGTCTATGTTGATATGAACCTAGAAAATCCGATAGCCGGTAAAGGAGTAGTCCAAATCATTCAGGCCACCATGCATGTATCCGGATTACGGCGGATGCGATAAGGCAATTCGCATCTCGGCTACTCTACTACCGAATAAAACATGCGAAAAGGTACTGCTTGCCGAATTCCGAAATTCCGATAAGAGATGGAAACTCGCTTTGCCTAAGAATTGTTGTTGAAGCTCTGTTAAGGTTTGTAGCCTGCAGGAATGGATATGGCGCGATGCCGCTTCGATTGATCTGCCGGGAAAGTTAACCGGGACGGGAAGGTTGACAGAACCCGACAAGGCAACTAGAAGCCGAAGCTAGCATAGGTAAGCAGGAACCTTGGGAAGGTCTTACGCTGCAGCTCAGCCTTCAAGTGAGCGCACATATCAGACACAGCATTCAGAATGGTATCGACAATATCAGACACAGCATTCAGAGTGGTATCGACAATATCAGAACAATATCAGAGAGAGGATCTTGAAACTGGACATGCATCAAGCACAGAAACGGCCGAGTCAGAGGCTTCTTGGCTCAAGAGCCCCTCAGAGCAGTGACAATGAGCTATCATGGACGAGCCTTCTCAAGTTGGAAGATGATCCATGGCTCTATGACCAATTACTATTCGGCAGCAAAATGTTTCCAGTTTCTGGATACGTAGCAATAGCCGGTGAATGTCTGCGGCAGCTGTCAGAATCAAAGTTGGAGTTCTTCTCTGTGAAAGATCTCTCCATTAGCTCTGCTCAGGTTTTCGATTCAGATGACAAGCTTGAACTTCATACGAAGCTTCGACCACAGGGCCCGAATGAGGAAAATGGACAGTGGTATGAGATCGAGATTGCTTCCCACAATGGAGGCCAATCGATCGGGTTGTGTACCAGTTTGGTAGCACGGGGGGCTGTTCTCGACACAGAAATCCTGCAAGATCTTACTCGGAATGGGGATTCCCACAGGCCAGTCAGTTCAGACTACTGGTATGATATGATAGCAGATCGTGGCCTCGAGTATGGCGCCTCACAGCGAGGTCTCAGCGATATCTCGGTAGACTTTATAGAGAAGAAAGCGAGTGCCACGATTATGCCAATTCTCGATACAACGGACTCTGTCGCCCATCCAGTCTTCATCGACCACTGTTTGCAAGTCTCGATGATCGCAGCTTGCAAAGGCCAAGGTCGACTCTTGACCGATCTACCCATTATAACATCGATCCAGCACCTTGTCGTTTCTAACGATGCGTGGGGCAAGCTTAGAGTCAACGGAGTGGTGAACCCAGGCCACGTTCAGGATTCGACGTGCAACTTTTCTGTTGTGAATGAAAGTGGTCTCCCAATCCTGAGTGGACAGTGCAAAACCACCCCAATCCCCGACCTGGAACGGCAATCAGACAGGAAGCTGTTTTCTTTCATCAATTGGGACACTGATTCAACTTACCACAACATGAATCAATCTTTGGCATCCTTTCAGTCTGACCTAGACTCAACTGTTGCCCTCGAGCGCCTAGCTCTGCTCTATGCTCTGCGGTCAGAGGATAGTGGCGCACAAAGCCAAACATACTCGAAGAGAATTCTGAAGAAGATTGGCACCAGGAGAAAGGGAAGATTCGGTCTAGTACCCGATGTATCTCCTTTTGTTGAGTGCGAGCCCAGCAGCCGTACAAAGCTGATTAAATTGCTCAAGACTCAAATAAGTGAAACAGAGCTCTCATCCCTCGGTGTTGAATTGGAAAGGTGCCTCACAGGCAATACACCATTCTCGAGAAGCGACAGCGAGAGACAGCTGCTACTTGATCAATTGCATCCACTCATCCGAAACGGTGGGACGCTATGCGAATCACTTCGGCTCCTAGCTCATAAGAACCCCAAGCTGAAGGTTCTCGAATTCGGAAGTGGCACGAAAGACAGCACCAATCTAGTGCTGAAGGCTCTTCGAACACAATTTGATGAGCCATTGTATTCCTCCTACCTGTCCGCTTCGACGTCACTGGATGCTACGACCAACCTAAAGGACAGTCTCCAGGGAAATGGCAATGCTCAGACACTATTTTTCAACGCCGAGAAAAGCATTGAAGAGCAAGGATTGGAGGCGGGAACTTATGATCTCATAATCATTATAGACGTAAGAGTAACGAATAATTCAAGAGGCCTTTTGCTGATAAATATCCAGTTTGCGGCATTGGCGAGCAATGCAACAATTGGTGCAAAAGTCCTCAAGCAACTGATTCATCCTCAAGGACACGTAGTACTGCTTGAGGGCGTTCCAGAACCTGAATGGTTATTGGTACTGAAGGTATGTGGGACATGACACGACAAGAAGTATAATGCTGATTATGATCTCTAGGATTACTTGACCAAAGAGTCTCCAAATGCGTCAACGGGGTCTAAAACCAAGCCTTCTCTTGAAGATGTGTATGAGGCACTGGCAGAGAATGGTTTCGTATTTGACAATCAGGATGGAAAACCGACCTCAGCACCCAAAGTATTTGCGAGGCTGAAACAATCTGTACCCGAAGCCTCGTCGGAAATTACGGTCGTCGGTCCGAGATATCATCTTCCTCTCATTCGCGAAGTTGAGAAGACCTTCGGGGGCCATAACATAAAGTGCGCGAGAAGCACGATAGACGGCGATATACCACCTAGCCGAGACATAATGGTATTTGTCGACTTCGACGAGCCATATCTGTTCAACATCACAGAAGCTGAACTGTCTAAATTTGTTAAGCTTGTCTCAGGCATGAAAGGCAAAATGATCTGGGTTACCCCAAGTGCCCAGGTCTATTGCAAGAACCCAAACTCATCAATGATACTCGGCCTGATGAGAACAATCAGATCTGAATTCAAAAAGGACATTACCACGGTGGAGCTGGATCCAAAACGCACGATGAATGTCAGCTTGAGCGAATCGCTCCTGAAAATATACGAAGGCCTCAACCGTCGCGCCAAGTCGAAAGACCTCGACCATGACTACGAATACGCGATTGTTGATGGAGAGATCAAGATACCGAGGCTCCAATGGACAACAGCGGAAGCAGAGTATGCTAATCTAGCCGCCCGCCCTGCTGAACACGATGTTGGCTCTCAGAACTTCAGCCCTATGACCGCTGTGGTCCCTGCATCTGTCCGGTTTCGACCAAACTGCTGCTACCTACTAGTCGGAGGACTGGGGGGACTAGGCCGGATGATCTCAACATGGATGGTAGAGAATGGGGCTCGGAACATCATTTTCCTTTCTCGCTCTGCGAAGGAAGGGTCTGAAACTACGCCTTTTTTTGACGGACTTCGAGCCCAAGGATGTACGGTCACACCATTTGCGGGCAGTGTCACAAGTCTGCCAGATGTAGAAGAAGCCATTAAGCAAGCGACGGCTCCAATCGCTGGCGTCATTCAGATGTCGGCTGTTATGCGGGTACGTATATCTACCTTTGATGTGAAATTTTGCTAACTGCTGTGGCAGGACAACCTAATGTCGCAGATGTCATTCGATGAGTGGCAAACGAGTGTACAGCCAAAGGTTCAAGGCACTTGGCACCTCCATCACGCTACCATCTCTGCTGACCTGGACTTTTTCTTACTTTTCTCCTCGATCTGCGGCATCACAGGTCAATGGGGACAGGGAAACTACAACGCGGCAAACTCGTTCTTGGACGCATTTGTCAACTATCGTCATGGTCAGAATCTTCCAGCCTCGGTAATCGACATTGGTTTCATGGGAAGCATTGGTATGGCGGTGAGTAGCGAAGCTCTCGTGAAGAATTTGAAGAGGAGTGGTTATTACTTCCTCAATGAGCGACACCTCATTGATGCTTTGACTATATCTCTCGCGCATTCCCGTCCTGGGGGCGACCAACTTATGCACCGAAGTCAGCTCGGTCTTGGTATAAGGTCGACGAAGGCCATGACCGCCCCTACATGCCGGGTAGCTTGGAAGAAAGATTCTCGGATGGCTTTATCACATCACTTTGAACCTATTGGTGGAATTGGAGATCACGAAGTGAAGAGTCTCCTGAATTGTGTCTATAGCACCAGGAAAGACTGAGATTGGAGGGTTTCTTGGATGAAATAGATCTACTGTTTCACAAAATGATATTAAAGATTCATTACAGGTTGAAGGGGAATTCCACGACTTCACTTACAAGGGCATTGCCGTAATATGTCTGTATCGGATAAATATCGGGCGTTCAAACATAACAGTTGAACGTATTATGACTTATAAGTTTGATAGTCTGCCTAAGTATTATGATGAATATTCCTACAAGAACTTTAACTCTCAGGGCTCTACTCCTAGGCGCTATCTTGAGACGCCGAAAATATCTGGCACGGTATTACGTACGGATAGTCGCATTGCTGTACAGGTCGGGCTCTCAGAAAGAAAAGCCACTCCTCTATTACTAAGGTCTTTGTCCCACAACAATACTCTATCATTTACGGCCGTAAAGTTCGGAAAGAGAACCAGGTCGCAGAATCTTTAGTTCCAGATACATAACTGCCAAACCACCGAATTTCATATAACCTCACTCTTTCAGAGTGATGCTTGTGACTCTTCAGCACTGTAGTACTGAGTAAAGTCATGAAGAATCCCGTAAATGTGCTGCGACGAGTGAGACCCAAGTTGACAGATGTATTGGAATGTAAACATACCCTGTCAAAATCCTCCCTTATCTTAGAATCATCATGCATACGAGCAAAAGTGGCCAGAACTGGGTCCTTCTCAAGGGCCGTCTCCGGATCCGAGGTCGAGACTCGCATGAAGTTGCTCGTTGAGATCGGGTCCGTGAAATTCCTGTAAATGGATCTACGCACCTCGTCGTACTTGTCCAAAATGCTCTGATCCGCCCGACCCGTATGAATACCTATGAGGCACTCGGATAATCCTATCGCATCTGCAAAGCCTCCTGTCAGACCTAAGCCACCCCACGGATTGCAGAGATGCGCTGCATCGGCTGCCAGACAGATACGGCCAACTCGATATTTCTCCGCGGATCGTTGATGTAGTCGATATGGACTTATGTTGAGAATAGTGTAATCCTCAGGCTTGGGGTGGCCGGGAAGCAATTGCTCGAAACGGGCTGGGTGATCATCTAGAACTTCACACATAGTTTTGCTACCGTCTTCTCGGTATGAGACACGCCAAAGTCCATCCTTCGTCAGGCGAGCAACAATATGCCAGTCCTTGGGATCAATGAAGAAGTTGAGATCATCGTAACCCCATTCGTCGAATGGATAGTAGACCTGGGTGCGTTTAGCAAGAAATTCGGGTTCTCAAGTGTCCACCTACGTTCGTTGCGACCATCTGGTCGTCCCAGGTCTTCCCGCGAAAATCCCTGCTAAACAGCGACTTGCGTACTTGGCTACTCGCTCCATCACAGCCACACACAAAGTCTGCTTTGATCATCTCCTCAGTCCCACCATTCTCGCGGGCTAATACCCATGCAGAGTCTTCGTCTTGCCCGACGTCCAGAACCTGACAACCCCATCTCACAGAAATGTTGTTATTTTTCTGCGCGTGAGACCATAGGATCTTTCCCAGAGTGTCTATGGGCAGTACAGTCGTAGCATCTGGACTCTTCGACGATGCAAAGTCCTCAATTGTCACGATCGGTGTGCCATCGGCCTTGCGAAACGTCGAATTCTTGGGGACAAAACCAGCACGCCGAACGTCTCTCAAGGCTCCAGCACGCCTGAGCATTCGTATGCCAGGAGCAAATATGTGTGCAGCCCGTGGCTGAGAGCCTACCCCGTCTGCTTTGTCGAGCAGTGTCACGTGTATACCAGCCCGGGCCAGGACCAAGCTCAAGGTAAAGCCACAAGGGCCGGCTCCAACAACGATGACCTTGGCACAAAAGGGTTATATTACTGCCTATGTGTGGAACTAGGAAGTGTGACTTACATGCATGGCTAGTGGCAGGTTGATATCAGATGATTGGTGCGTACAGCGTCACACGTACTGATTCCTCTCCTTGACGATTTGGAGGGGGGAGATCACCACGGTCTGCAACTTCGGACGTATGCACTTTATGAACCCAGCTCCCCGATCTAAAAGCGGAAACCTCAGGTAAACCCCAAGCGTCATACTCTGCCATTATGCAACTGTTGGCTGGCGTCACGGGCAGCAGGCATTTCATGTACTCCGTAGTATTCGCACATGCAATCCTCCCGACAAAACCTCATGCTCATTGGTTCGCTGACCGGCGAGTACGCCAGAGTTCCATTGACCTCTTCGGCAATACGGACTCGGGAATGCACGTCAGCATCGACTCGCCATGCTTTGAACGGCCGGATCCGGGATCCCCAGCCCCATTGGGCCATTGGCGGGCATGGTCTTGACTTATGTCAACGAGAGGGGCTAAAGGCAAGGAAGTTCTTCCAAACGAACATCCTGTGCACATGCTTGAGAAGTGCTACGGCTTGGGGCAGGCGCCCCTCCTCCACAGAGCATAGACAGTATAGTCTATAGAGCAGCCCTATGACACCTGGATCGTCGATTTTGGCTGGATCGACTTCTCTCCCCTTGGCGTACCCACGGTGCTTGTAGCCGGTCGGCTCTGCCCGACCCGCTATCTGGCTATCAGCTTACACGCACGGACTGGACAGGGGGGGCCGAAAAGTCTGTGGGATCCACACAAGTCCACGGGTTCCGAAACTAAGCCACCGAACTCAGTCACCCCCACTCCATGAACCTCGCCTAACCGATATTGCTGACTTCATCAGCACCGTGGAACCCGGACAGGACTCTCCGAAAGCATTGAAACAATAGGAAGTCGGAATCAAAAGTTTGACCATTTTTTTTAGTCTGTAGTCTCGACGGTTACTACCTTATTTAGACTAGCTGTAAACTTGATATCCACCCACTATACCCACCTCACATATCAAGCCAGTCTTCTCTTTCCCCTGCCTCGCGAATATATCCAATCGCATAGGGACACTATACGAAAACTCCCTTACGCTGAACCTAGTTGTGTCAAGGATCAGGCAGAAATGTTACAGCAAGAAATCGAGGCCCGACGAATCATTGATATGTTTGGGAACACTGATGGTTATCTATTAGTTTACAATGATTACTAGTTCCAGTAACAACTCATGTACTCCCTTCCCCGACGCGTGTCAGAAATTGGTACCGCCACGAATATCTAGTAGTAGATCTGACCCCGTGACAGCACATGTCAGGTGTACCTAGTAGGCTTCGAGAGCATTTTCAGGCTTCACTGGGCCTCGAGTCGTGAAGATTGTGAATGTCGATACTGCCGACAACTCCGGGAGGAAACACCCTCACATTTATGACAAGATGGAAGACCTTCATTGCCAAGTAGCTGCGCCTTCGATATTACCTAGGTAGCCAAGGCCTTGGTGTATGACGCCATTTTCTAATACACGACGGGAGAAGGGGTCCATTCAGTGTTCAACATCCTTCCTCATCCTTCGACGTAACCATTCACATGTCCATTTACGTGGCCATTCGTATATCCGTTGACTTGTCCGCTCGTGTAATCCTCCACATGCTCACTCAACGATCCATTCGTCTTACCCTTCAGCGAGCCGTTTGTCTGTCCCTTTTCCTGCAAAACTCTCTCGAAGAAGGAACCAATCCCTTCATGGTTATTCATATCGAGGACCTTCGAAACATCTGCCACGGGTCAATATTGAATCTGAAAGGAACTAATCCAAGTATACTTACATTGATCTGGGCGGACAATGGCAACTGCTCCCTGTCTAGGGTCGATTCCGTAGAACTCATATGCATGACCGTGGCCGCTGTGATAACTTTCGTCATCAATGTAGATTTTGTGCAAGTCTAGTTGTGTGGTTAGCCAGCTAATCATTGGTAAGATAAGAGCCATCCTTACCTCTCATCCTGTATTTGCCGGTTACAGGCCAAAAAGCATCTGGTATCTGTTCTTGTTGTATCTCGAGTCTCTCACCAGAGAGAATCAAAATAACCTCGATCAAGCTGTCGATGTCCGCGCCGGGAGGTAGGTATTTCTGGATCGGACCATGATTTGAGAACAGGTATGTTCCAAGCTGAGCTACGTGTTAGGATACATGGGTTTTAGGTCGAAGCATAACTCACCTGATTTAGCTTTGTATAGGCTAACTGCTGTCGAATGTCTCCTGGAAAGACCATGATTCTCCACCGCCCATCAGAAGGTAGAGCATTCACCGACTTCATTACCTTTGCATCGCAGAATCGAATCACTTGGACACCCTGAAGTCGCATCCCGACTTTGAGATTCGTGGCCGCTTGCTGATTGCTGCCTTCGGCCTGGGTAATGATGGAATCGTCGTAGGTGACCGTCAGTCCGGCGGTAAAAGCCTCTGCTCTCACAAAGACTTCGCTGAAGTCAATCTTGCCGTTGGCATCCACAACACCGCCGCCCTCTTTGGCCATTGAGGACATCTGTTTTGCCCAGACTCTATCCCAGTTAATCAACACATCTGCTACCTTCTGCCGTTCCAGGACATAAGTCTCGAGCAGTTCGGGTCCGGCATGGCCTTTGAGGACGGAGACTAATTTCCAGCCGATATTGTACCCATCCTGCAAGCTGACGTTCATCCCTTGGCCTGCCTTCGGAGAATGCGTGTGGCAAGCATCACCCGTTAGAAAGACGCGATTGGCTTTGGAGAAATGGTCCGCGATACGCTGCCCAATAGGATAGGCTGACCACCACCATACATCTGCAAAGTCGAGCGCATACGGTTGAAAGACTTGACGCGAAGCATTTTGTATATGCTCAAGTGTTACCTCTTTCTCTCTGGTCCCTGGCGCGAGTTCTACATAGACTCGAACCATAGAGCCCCCTTCTCGAGGTATGGTAATAATGCTGCCGGCGTCAGATTGTATTATACATTGTTTCCGGATGTCGGGGAAGTCGGTTCGTGGAAAGACATCCATCACGCCCCAAACAGAGTCGGAAGTTTCTCCGACCATATTGAAGCCCAAAGACTTTCGGACAGCGCTATGGGCGCCATCGCTTCCCTACAGATTGTTACCTCGAGTTTGACTAACAGCAGGACACGTCGTAATGTACCAAGCAATACTTAGCTTCAAACACCTCCTCTTTGCCACCTTTCTCAGTCACAATAGTCACCGGATGAGCTTCCGGATCCATGGCTTTCTCTTCATCAACCGTGACTTTCATCACCTTGTATCCGTAGTCAACTTCCTGCCCATTCAGCCGCCTCATAGCCTCCAACCACATACCATTGAACTGTGCTTGGTTCAAGATAACACGAGGCATATGCGACAGGCCGGGGGTCGTGGCGTGCGCGCTTCGCTTGCGCATGATGCCTATTCCTCGTCTTGTAGGGTCGGAACCCCAAAAGGCCACTTCAATGTTGTGATAGGCTTCTCTGAGCAGCTCCTCGGCCATGCCGAAACTTTCGAAAATTTCCACAGATCGGACTTGAATGCCATCTGCTTGCCCAACATTCAGTGGCCCAGATCGAGACTCTAAGATCTTGCAGTGAAGTCCGCATCGTGCCAGCCATGTTGCCGCTGCGATACCAGCGGTGCCGCTGCCACAGATGACAACGTCGAATTTCGAACCCATCGTGTCGTGGTTTGAGTGCTACTAAGGAGAGAATGTCGCGATACCTTCTCGTAGACTTATGGGAAGATTTAAGAAGAAGGGCTCGTGCTTATGATTACGTTCACCTCGTTACACAGACAGCTTCATACTTAGCTAACGACTAATCTTTACATTGTTTACCCTATCCAAAACCAAATCCGAATGCCGTGCACAGATATCAGTGAACAAACAGGTCTACGCCTACCGACCGTTCCGTTGGGTACCATGTTTTTCCGAACTTAGGGGCAGTTCGGTTAACTTCAACATCAACAAACCGTTCGTATCGTTCAACTTTAGCAATCTCCACATTTTTCTGCTAAAAATTGCTGGTTTTTCTTGGCAGGCCCGGACCAATAGTATTTAATCATCATGTTAATTTTCCCCCACTTCAACAGCTTCCGAACGGTTAAAACGGTTGATTAATAACGTATGGACTACATCAGGAGCCCTGCCTTAACTTTAAGCCGTCTTTTTTCATTAAATAAAATGCTAGTACCATATATTATCGAAAAACGGTAATGATTCGGCTACATCAAGAAGTTACATAACTGTTAAAATCAGAGCCGTTCGGTAAAATCAAGCGACTGGATCGAAACTCAAATCAGTAGGGACTTCAGCTTCAGCAGTTCCACTTCTGTCTTGCTAATTAACAGGGTTGGCACGGGCCTTAAAAATAATCTGTTGAAGTTAACCGAACTGCCCCTTAGCCGGTAGATACGGTGTTGTAAGAGAGATCGCCAAAGAGCCTCTGGATGCAGAGATGGTTTCAGCGTGCCTGCAGGAAGCGGCTCCCCGGTACAGTACTCCATCGCTCCGGCATCATCCATGCGGTAGTAACGCCGAAGATTATCGATGAACTGGTGGATTCGCCGCGAACTAGTCGGCAGAAGCAACCCGTTGTCCATACTGAATGTCGTCGAGTTCTCTGTATGCTGGCTGGGAGATGAGGCTGACAAAGACCCCTGCATGGTTGATTCCGACCTATCGGATATCACTTTTGATATCGGTACCCCTGCGTAGCCGGGAATTAAAATTTCTGCACGCCCGATATATTTCTAATTTTCCGAGTTTCCGAGACGCAGTGAAGGCGATCCCCAATACAGTAAATAGGTCGAGATTTGTAGTACTGCAACTTCCACGCTTTCGAGACCGAAACCTTCATCGCATAACCGAACCCGCCTGCCAGGTTACTAATTAGTGTTAGAATTATGGGCAGGCCTATGTGTTCTCTTGCTTTCATTCCAGGACGCCACAGATGTCATCCGCCTGGGGTACCCTGTGAATTTAGGCCACTAAGGCTAAGACAAGCCACCTATTTCATTGCTTATTCACGATCTCCTAGGCTAGCTCATAGGGACGCGCAAGCCAAACTCTGCTAATAAGAATTGAAGTAAGCTACATACATATGTACATATGTAAGACCAGATCTGCATCAAGAATCGGCATGCCCAAATGCCCTGTGCGACTTCCGGGGCCGGCACAGACTAGAATCAGACCCTGGCCGGAAACTGACCACAGTAGCACCACCCCTATAGCGCCTGAAACTTGAGGACCTCCTAATACACAATTACTCCGTCTCTGTCAAGACCTCGCTAGCGAGCACCACGCAGCCAAGGCTTTGAGCCTTCCGAATGATCCATGCTCGACACCGGAGGCTTCTCCTCTCCACAGTGTTGTGCTTCATGACTCTACTTCAGCATTCCGGGCATGATGGCATGCATGACTGATACCTTCATGTGTGGGACTATATTCTCCTCTTGCGACCCTTCTGATCTTGAAAATACTGGCATTGTCTTTGCTCGGTCCTGGTCGGAGAGCCGAGTCCTGATTTCGTACAGCAGTACTTTACGAATCAATCAGCAATCCATGATAAAGGAAATCACTGAGATTCATTATCCATGGTACCCTATAAATTCCGGAAGGTTCAATCAACCAATCTCGATCTTGGAAATAAATACATAGATTAAAATTATCTTCCCACTAGGGTTGTAGCCCTCAGGCAACCCCTTGCGTTCTTCCAAACCTGTTGACATCTTCTCCCTTTATTGGATGATCTGTTGCAACCCAACTTCGAAATGATGTCGCACGTGGGGATCGTAGCTAGCATTGCCATATGCATCACCTCCGTAATTTAGATAGCCTTCCACAGAACCCGGCGATACTCTACCCATGATCTCTGATGCATTGCCCATCACCCACACAGTCTGCATTCCCATGATCATATGCTGAAGTGTGTGGCAGTGTACCATCCACACCCTGGAGCGAGGAAAAAAAAAAAAACGCGGTGTCAGCAAACAATGGTTTTTCACAAAACGTGAGTGAAGGAGACTTACCCAGGATCCTGAACATGTAATCGCCAAGCCCGCCATCCTTGGTCCGTAAAATTCTTATTCTCGCCCACATACTGGCCCGGAGTGTATTTGTAAAGCATGGTCGTATCTCTTATCACGGGGTTGTAACCCTTCAGTTTCTCCTCGTTAGCTGTCGCATTGTACGTGCCAGGCCCGCTGCCAAGATCATAGATGTGGCCGCCGTGAATATGCCATGGATGAAGGTCGAAGCCGATGGCCAGACCATTCGGCTGGTTGACCATGACAATATCGATGACCTCACCAACCTTGGCTACGTACACGTTGAGATCCGGATCCCAACCCCCATGCTTCTGCACCGTAGTCTCGTAATCTGGTATTGCTTTGTCCCCGCGCCTGAAGATGTCAACCAGATATGGGGTCCCTCCCTGGTGCTCCCTTTTCCAGAATGGAGTGTTTCCCCTGTGTTGATTGGTCTCGGTCCAAGTGTGGTTCGATACAGCCGCATACACGCCCTCCTTGACGACTAGCTGGAGCGATGTCAGGACCACCGTCCGGTCCACCTTATCGGCAGTTGGGAACCCGTTGGGTTCTAAAGGCTCCAGAACATACTCCAGCCAGTCGTAGACCTTGTTCGGCAGGCTCAAAGGCTGTTTCTCGGGAGGCACCAAGTCTGTAGTCTGGTTGAAGGCAAGATCACTGGTAGTGTTGTACGAGAGCAGCGCGTAGGAAGAGACGTTCATAGGTCGATAGCGTGACTCCATCTGGATCCAAAAAGCGCTTTTCCCAAGACGTCGTAGCTCGTCCTCCGCCTTCGTGTGGAGAAGGAAATCGAAGCGTTGGCCGGAGGCAATCTGGATGCGTTCCGATTTCGCCAGCTTGGTGTATTTCCCATCTGCGGCCATGATCGACAGCTCTTGGTGGTCTTCGATCCCCAAGGTCACCAGGTTCAGAGCTGGTCCACCAATGACTCGCATGCGATATGTCTTGTCGGGTTCAACTTGAATCACTTCAGGGCCACAGCTTGACACGAGGGATGGATCTGACATGACCCACGGCTCAGGCGTATCTGTCTCGTTCGCACTCATACCAGGGAAACTATTCCCATTCATCAGTATTGTCGAGGGGTCCCCAGTCCTAGAAAATGTGAGCGACACATTCTCAGAGATCAGTTTTAACGCTGTTCGACCATGGGTTGACGGCATAAGTTGCGACTAACCATCGGACCACATCATAGGGCCTGAGCAGCTCAGTCTCCGTCATCCTGTCAGTTTTGTTGTAAAGCTCGGAAATGAACATGATGCGTTCTTCATCGTACGTAAACGGTGGCGATCTACCGTGCTTTTCTTCAATAATGAGAGGTCCTGCTGCAGATACTGCTTGGAATCCGACATGGGAATGGTAGAAATATGTTCCAGCCTCACCGACGTTCGGCCTGATTTCATAGTCGAAATATTCTCCCGGCTTTGTGTTTGATCAGTAAATCTTTTCTTCCATTCCGGCTTCTCAACGAACTCACCTTGATGGGCCATTGACTTGCCTGAGGTGAACCGTCGGAGAACGGAGCAGTGGACTGACTCAGACCATGCCAGTGCTGTTGGAATATCGTTAGGTGATACTTGTCTCAAAGTTCAAGGAAATTTGTCAATACCATGGTAGTATTCTCTGTCTCCAGATCATTGTATACTCTCACCCAAGTGGGTTGGTCTTCCCTCAGGTAGATGGCTGGGCCTGGTGAGGTTCCTATTGATATTTCATGAGCTTTGACTCAGGGCGACTATGATGGAAACGGGAGCTAAACTAACCATTGACTAACGTGCTGGGCCGGGTCACGCAAGCGACAGGTAACACTTGCTCAGACACTCGGAGTATGTGATCGGGTTGGAAATTGGAACCATGAGTTGTATGCCGCGAGGCGGCTGTCGACCAAAGAGCTGTCAACGCTATGCAGACTTCAAGAATTGGAGACATGACTCGATCTAGACTCTCCAGGTCGAATAAAGCCCATGTATGTGGCAGAGCAGAGAAGATTCAGATGCCACATGACACTCAGTGTCTGGTCTGCATTTTCTGGTCATCCAATTCTACGGGGCACGAATTAAATCGGTCGAAGAACCACTAGCCCACATCGCAGATACTTTGACCACCCATCAATGAAGTTGAGACTTCTGTGTGGACAGTGCCCACAGGCCTGAGATGACATCGGCTGACGGTCGTATCGAGTTTGCCTCCCTCGGCAAGGGTTCAATGCGCGATCAGCAGTTTCCAGCCCCGGCGCGACCACGATCAGGACGAATATGCCCCTACATGCTGCGAAGCGAAACACATCTTACATATGTAGTGTTCTTGGCAGGCCTAGTGGTATCGGATCCAACGGCTTTTCAACACTGAATCACTTCGGCTATCCGGTTATCAGGTTAGCGGAGATTGTGGACCCTCCCCGGTCTGGCAATGTGCCGCCCAAAGTTGTTATCAAAAAAATTGACACGCTTATTAAGCTATACCACAACGCCCCGTTAAAACTAATAAGAGTTAAAATTTAAAAATATTAATTTGAAATACGTTATATGTATATATTATTTTATTAATTATTACAATTTTTCATCCTTTTTAAAGCCGTCATGTTATATACCTGTCAGGTAAAATAATGGTATCTTAAGGGTGTTAATGCGGCTGCATTTAAATGGTGTCAATTATTTTGATAACAACTTGCCGCCTTATCTTATATTAGCTGGGTCGGCCCGTCGAGTGGGGCGGTGAGATTATCGATGCTGAGATCTGCAACGTCCTGTCCTCCGCCCCCTTGGAGAACCCTACCATCATTGATGCTGCCCCAACAACATCCACTTGATCCTACTGTCCGACACCGCACAGATCACCGAAACACATACCGCGTTTACCATCCAGATTTGTGCATATCTAAAAATCTTATTGCTCAGATAACTTATTAGAATTTATTTTAGCATAAAGATTTATACATTTTTCTCTGTATCTATTAGTTCTGTTTCTTAACAAGATATTAACACCCTCTTTAGGTGGTGAGCTCCAAGCGAAACCAAACCTGAAGGTGGGGCAGTGCATGGGTAATTCACCACGGGTACTACAATGCGAGCAGATCATTCACCAGATGCTCCATCATTTCCTCAACAACCTTTACACATCAAAGGCATTGCTGGCCCGGCCTCTCAAAGCTAGCGTCAATCACGCCGCTGGCTCTGTGCGCTCATAGTTGACAATCATAAACGTGGAATTTACGCACTGCTCAATCGGTGCTTCTTGAACTCCTGTCATACCACAAAGATGCTTTCGAAAGTCATTACCGCGCTTCTGCTTCTGGCTTCTGGCTGTGTGGGTCTGCCAACCTACGAGACGCCTCTTTCTGGTACATGGTCAACACTGCCCAACATCACGCGCGATGGCTTGGAATTCCCTCGCCAAGAGCACGCAGCGGTCCTGATTGGCGACGACATCTACGTACTCGGCGGCATTCTGCCGTGGGATGGCAAGGAATACGCTACCACCAATATCGTCCAGAAATACAACATGATAACCGGCACTTGGACAGAGACGGCATCCATGCCTGCGGCTCTGAATCATGCCAATGTCGCCGTCGTCGATGACAAGATCTACTATCTTGGCGGTTTGGAAGCACTCGATGAAACCTATTGGAATGCGACAGGCAAGTCAGCCGTCTATGATCCTGCCACTGACGAGTGGACCGTACTGCCTAGCATGCCCGAGGGACGAGAAATCGGCAGTGCAGCAACTTTGGCTGTCGACGACACCATCTACCTCCCCGGAGGACTTGCATACACAAACATTACCTATGATCAGGAAGGAACAGTGTCCCGATTCACATCGTACAACGTGAGAACCCAAGAGTGGACGATCCTGCCAGACCTGCCTGCTCCGCGTGATCACGCTGGTAAGGGCATCTATCAGGATATGCTGTATATATTGGGGGGACGAGCGTTTGGGAACAAAAACGTAGTCTCCACAGTCTTTGGATTCAACCTCACCTCTCACCAATGGTCGACAGCGCATGAACCTATGCCTATTGCGCGTGGAGGAGTCGCTTCTGCTACTATCGGTTGTCAGATGTTCACGGCAGGCGGAGAAGGGGACCGCCGTACTCGCACTGCCGTTTTCCCTGAGATGCAGGCTTATGACGCCGCCAAGAATACTTGGATCAACTATGCACACATGCCTCTACCAATTCACGGGTCTGATGCTGTGGTATATAAGGGTGAGATTGTGATTCCAGGCGGAGGAATTGTGACGGGGGCGACTTTGACGCCGGTTGTTCAGACATTCAAACCTCCTGTCCAGGATTTGGGAGAGAAGAGCATGACTCTGATGGTTATGGTATATCAAGTTATTATTGGCTTACCCTGGACGCTGTTCAAGAGATGATAACCCGTTTGGATGCCTTGAATGAATTATCTCAATGGCGATCTGGCTGTATTTTTCATATTCACCAATGAAGTGTCATCAAAAAGTCCTGGCAAGACATTTCTGGTGTCATTGACAACTATGTACTCCCCCTCCTCACAGAGACAAGCCGTATTTAAGAATGAAAGAGAGTATTACACCGTACATTGACCTTTGTTAACCACTCTATGAGTTCCATCCCTCCTGGTAGAATACTTGAAGCCGAAACAAGTCGACAACTTCAACGCGAAGGCCTTTCTGCATCAGATACTCTATCAATCATCCGTGACAACGACAAACTTTACCAATTCCCTGGAAATACTGAAGCCTATGATAGTCGCTGTTACGGGTTAGACCCGGATAAGGAATCGGCTGGATGGCTAAGCCTGTTCCAATGGTTAAATAGTACGTTGTGCTCCGCAGATACTCTACTTAGGATCTTTCTTGCATGTTGAAAATAGACAGCATCTAGCTCCTCACCTCCGTTCTTACACGTGACCGGGCCGTTCACAATGGAGACCCCTTTTATGTCTCTACAAGAAGTGATACAGAACTACGACAACTATCCATAGAAGATACCATTGTGAGATTTAGGGTAGTGCAGCAGTATAAGTGTATTGATGTGTGTGGCTCTAAGGATGGTGAAATCTAGCTACAGGTCAGAGGGAAAACCACCCCTATTTATACCCTATAGGAACCCTATGACCCCCTAGAAGGGATTTCTAGATAATTCCATGTATTATGTATGTATGGGGGTTGATTACAAATAGGGGTTGCCACCCTTATACCATATAAGGTATAAGTGGTGGCCCGAGCGCTGCCCCCCTTATTCCATCAGGTTCCACTAAATTCCTAGAACCATGTGATCACAAAGCCCCGATCTACACTTCTTTTGCCGACGCTCGAGCACAAACAGCACAATTAGCATCAATTTACTGAGGACGAGCCCTGACCTGGCTCGAAGGCCATACTATGGACACTGTTAGAGCAGTGAATGACGGGGTACGATACGTATACGGTTGTCAGAGAACTTGTGGAACAGAGTGAAAGGTAGAAGGAAGAAGGTAGTCAGCTGGAGGCTCGCCGCAGGTTTAGTATAGGTAGTACGCGATAGGACCATTAGCGCTTGGCCCTCTCTATTCACTATGGGGGGGCGAGGCCCCCTTATATACTCGTAGCAACTACCTAGGTGGGGCGCGAAGGGGTCCGTTTCCGGCCTGACCTGGATAATCTCCTGACAACGGTAAGCAGTAAGCATAAGCGGAGATGCCTCTGAGTCAGTGCATTGGCGAGCCCTGGCTAACCAGGTAAGAGGCCGGGCCGCATCATCCTGACTACGCGTAAGATTACCTACCTAGCACGGGCATGATCTTCAGCTGGTAAAGATATCATGCATGTTGCGACACCAGGATCCAGACCAACATATCTCGTCAACGTGGCAGAGCTGACGGCAGGGAATACTTTAAAAACCTCGGCCGTTGGGGTCTATTTGATGACTTCAACAAGGTGAGCCAGTCCCAACGCACCAGACAACCAAGGTATATTCAACTGCTCGCATTAATTTGCCCACCACAACCTGTACAACGATGCAAGCAGACCAAGATGAAGTCTCTCCTTCTGCCAAGAAAAAGAAATGGATGACACGGCGCAGAGGTGCATGTGAGATGTGCAAGTCGAAGAAAGTCCGCTGTGCGTAGCTCTACCTCGGTAGTCGATCTGATTTTGTTGACTCTGGGTATGCCACAGGCGATGGTGCGACGCCATGTAGATATTGTAATGTGAGACAAAAGTTCCTCAGACACGTCGGCATCGGCTAATCCGGCTCATCAGTTGCACAATTTGGAGTGCGAGTATCAGCTCTCGAAGAAGCAGCAGACTTCCAACAAGTCTCCGACAGCGTCAACAACCGAGGACGTTTCAGTAGAGCCGTCGCACGCAGAAAACGACGACTCTGGAGCCACTACACTCGTTGGCTTGCCGAGTGACGTACATATACTGCCAGAACTAACAGCCACACGACTTGGAGCAGCCAACCGTGTTTCCGGAAATGCGGGCGGTGGTCCCCGGGGGATGATGTTTGCCACAAATGACCGGCATATCATGCCGGTCATGTTTGATAGGTATGCTCACGACGATTTCTCAGCCGCACCTATGGAGTGGATTGGCAGTGACAATCTAGGAGAGCCGTTCTCTATCGACATGAGCAATATGAGCGGGTTGGGAATGCTACCTTGGTCATCCCCTCAAAACACCTATTCGGAAGCCAATTTGGACATCCCTAATGCAATCGAACACACCACCGATGCATCAGCAAACCTGACTTCGACCTCACAATTCGAGCTGAATTTACCCCTGTCTCCGACCGGGGCAATGAGGGGCAGATATGATGAGAATATGTGGGAAGAAGCTAGTTCAAAGGTAACTTCAATCAGGGGGCAATTCGTTGCACCTGACGAGCTAACACAGTCTTTGTAGATTGCAGTGGGGAGTCTTCCAGGAACGGTACATGTTAACCCTGATACAAAGAAAATTGCTAATGATGTGGGAGTTAAAGACCATAGCCCGAGAATCGACTTCTCTCTGACAGCAATTTTCTCGCCGGAGACTCAGCGACTCGGAAATCTAAGCCGGACTCAACAAGACGAAGTATATGGAATTTTCGGACGACTCTCTGATGCTCAGTCTCAGATGTCATTCGGGCTCGGCGGTGAGCCATATGATGGCACCCATTCAAGCTGGTATTGGAGCGACACAGCATTGATTGAAAAGTGCAAGTCTGGTATGTCCCTTGTCCACGCAATATGGTTCATCTTGTCGTCAGAATCTAACTTGAGCAGCTTGTTTTGAACAACCCCTGGGGTACGTCGCACCTTCTTCCGTATCATCCATTGCGATAAGACTGAACTATGCTAGCATTTCCACCTTTTTGACGAGATCACATTTCGACAATTATGTCCAACAAGCAAGGGAGTCGCCATCTATTGAGGGCTTAGCAGTGAGACCACTGATCGATTCAGTTATGGCTTTCGGGTTTCAAGCCCTGGTCTCAAGATCACAGCCCTCTACCGGTTCTGATGTGTGCAGGAAGGCGATCGCTCGATTAAGAATGGCATTAAGCTCTCGCGATGCTGTGCAGCGATCGCCCGACACACTCCTGAAGATGCAGGTAAGTCAGCAACTCCTCAAGTGGATTTGGCCACATGCTGACTGATCAGACAATTTTAGCAATGGTACAATGAAGCTTCTGAACCTTTCCTTCCACCAGCTAACCAACCTCCAGATGACAATTTCTGAGCAAATCGATCACAGAATCTACACTGAACTTTTGTCGTACGCAGTCAGCTGTGCCAGAACCCGAAGGTTTGTGAGTCGTGACTCGGTATACATGAGCGTGACAAAGGAGAAAGAATACCTTGCAAGGAGAAGTCTGTGGTACATCTACTCGATTGAAGTCGTCCATTCCATACGCGATGGAATGCCACCTGTAAGTTCCGGGTGTGCCACCCTTTTTGTTCGGACTCCTCTGACAGTCTGAAACAGATCCTCACCCGCGACTGGATCGACTATGGGCTACCCGAAGTCGGCAAGGACACAGATTGGCTGCTCATCCAATGTCAGCATGCCAACGTTCTCAGCTCAGCGGTCAATACGCTCTACAGTCAAAGGGCTCTTCGCCAAACTTTGGACGAGCGAGAACGAAATTTGATGCAGGCACACAAGGCCCTCGAAAGCTGGAGAACAGGTCTTCCAATATATCTGCAAAATATCCATCGGCACGAAATAGGTTATGTCACCCTCGACGACCAGCAGACGCGCCATTTAACCTTGACCATGGTTCACAAGTATCACGAGGCCATATTTATCATTTTCTTTCCATGGACCGGAAGCCAGTCCAAAGGACTAATCTCGGAACACTATCGCAAGATGAGCATGGAGCTTTGCGTAAAATCAGCCCAAGCCGTGTTAGCCATCGCGGCCCGAATCTCAAGCGGTGACATACTCGACGGGTGAGACAAGAACATCTAATCCAGGGAAAATAAGTTGGCTAATCTTAAATCTCTAGCAAGCTTATCAACCTGATCGCAGTGTCGATCTGTGTGACTTTCTTGGATATCGTGAGTGGCGGTGGCAAGAAAAGCTTGCCATACTTAAGTATGTGCTGTGGGATTTTCGGAAGTCTGAGCTTGGACCACGAATTGCCGTTAGCCGATGCTCTCAAGCTTACGCAGCTCGCTCAAAAGGCTTCCCATGGGAAACCTTGATGGGCTGAGATTGGAAAGATTAGACTAACGTAATCCACAAGCGAGTGGTCCCTCTCAGCCCAATTCCTAACCTTTCAACGCATATAGAACAACAACCAGAGAGGGGATCAATCAGCTACTTCAATAATAGATTCTATAGCAGCTTCTGCATCCATCGTACAACTTCGCGTATTGTGACCTAGAGTGCCGCAGCTGCCGCAGCGCGGCGCGCGCCTGCGTATGCGATCCTGCTAAACTCTACTTCGAGACGTCTTTCTTCCCGTTGCTCCTCCTCTACGCGTCGCCGTTCCAATAAATCCCTTGCTTCCCGCGCAGCAAGGGACCTTCCATTCTGTAGATTTTTTTCCCTTGTGTTTACGACGCTTCGGCGGACCTCGATAGTGCATGCGTCTTCCCGGTCCGCCGTCCCGTGCTGCCAAGGCGAAGAGTAGGACCCGTTTGATATAGTTTTCCGCCAGGCCCATGCAGCTAAGCGCTGGAACGACGACAGGGGGTATCTCGGGAGGCAGGGGTTCATTGCCCCGCGAAGCCCTAGGGCTTACAGTTGACAAGGGGTCAAAAATGCAGGCTTACTATGGTGTTATGGGTATATGTTAAGACACCGTTATGATCTTCCGCTAAGCATAGGGCCCGGATTAGGCCGCGTTTACTTGAATTTTGCGGCCACCACGAAAGTACCTTCGACCTATAAAATAAGGGATATCCATACCACTACACCTTTAAAAGGGGGTGATCGTCGAGCATAAAATCGGTACATTGGTATATAAATTCCGTTACGGCCACCACGGATTATGTAATATATACCCCCTGGCAGCTTAGCAACTATACGTAAAAGGGTAAGCAGGCCAGTAGCCACAAAGCTTATAACCGCCGGTCGGAAAACTTTCAGTAGCCACAACCTTCGTCGCCGTAACGAAATGTTATTGGCCTATATAATTCATTCGTCCCATAGCGACAACTAACCTAACCTTTTTTAACGAGCCCCTTTATTTTACCAGCTTTTACCAGCTACTATTACTACTTATTAAAAGTCTTAAAATTCTGCCGGTATAAGGCGGAAGACCCAGAAATATTTATGTAATTTATATAAAGGCCGCGGTTAAATTTATCTATTACGCTAAGCCGATTTATAACGTACAAATAACAATAAAGGGTATTAGCTATACTATATCTTTGTTGCGACCATTTTAGGACAGGTCTTAGAAATAATCGCTTTAAATTAAAATAGAACCTAAGTAGGTCGGATTACGTAATATGGATTCGAAATAATCTAAGGGATTTAACGAGATCTTATATAATTATATAAAATAGATCCGAAATAATTTAAGGAATTTAACGGAATTTTATATAATTATATAATATTGTTACGACTTAAGGAGGGGAAGTCTCGGAAACGGTCTTAGTGGACCGAAATAGAACTTAAGTAGGTTAGATTACGTGATTTAGACCTTTTTTTTTTTTTTAGATCTAATTGAATTTATATAAATCTAATTATTATTAGATCTATAAAGACGATAAAATCCATAAAAGATCCAGGTTTTTATAAAGGATATATATACTTATTATTCCATAATTTAAATAGTATTAGCTTGTAATATAATTTGGTTACTTCAGATATTTTTGGTATTATTAAACGTAATTAAATTATTTTTATAGCTTAAATTTTCGTAATACGATTATTAACATAAACTGTACGATTTAGTTTAATAGTTAGTTAATTAGCTTAGCCGTTATACGTTGTAAGTTTTTGTTTAATAGTATTATTAAATTTTAAGTAATTATTCGAATTATTAATATAACTCTTAATACCGAAAAAAATACCGCCGGTTAATAATTCCAGAATAAGTTTAAAGAATTAAAGGCGGAGGTTTTGTAATTTAAAAAATCGGCCAAAAAGGATTTTAATATTTTAAAGGTTAAAGTTAAAAAACCTTAACTTTATAATAGAAAGATTAATATTTAAAGTTTTTTTACTTAAGCGTGAATATATTTACGGTTTTTAGCTTTCGGTAATCCTAAAAATAAAATTTTTGTTGTTATAACGTTTCTTACCGGAAACGTATTCGACTGGTTTAAGCTAATTATAAAAGATTACCTGGAAAATGTAAAAAACGATATAGAAATATTTATTAAGGAATTTTTTGTTAATTATTTTAATTTCGAAAAAAAATTAAAAATTAATTTCGATAATTTAGATAAGGAATGTATTATTATATAGAAAATTTTATAATTACGATAAAAAAAAATTAGCGTTTAAATATATAATGGAATTCCGGAATTTAGTAACTAAAGTAGGATAGGTAAATAAAAAAGATAATACTTTAATTAATATATTTTATAAGGGATTAAAAAACGATATTAAGGATAAGCTAATTAAGTTGGAATAATTAATTTCTTTAAGTAAATATATTATTAAGGTGGTAAAAATCGACAATTGATAATTCGAAAGACGATAATAAAGAAAAGTTAGTATATTTTACGATATAAATTTAATAAGCTTAATTAAGGGAATAAACGTATTATATGCTTTAATTTTTACGGGATTTAATTAGGTTTTATAGAAATCGGAGCGGTTTAGTAATAAGATTAATTGTAGATTAAGTATTATAACTATGGTAAAATAGAATATAAGGCTTTTAAGTATAAGGTATTTAAGAATTTTTATAAAAATAACTGGATTTTTGTACCCGAGAAATAATAATTATTAAATAATAATAAAAATAACAAAAAATTAATTAATATAATTTAATTACGATATATGGTAGCGTAGTAATATAAAGATTATTCGGGATGGAAGGCCTTTATTGAAGAAAAACTGCTTATATAGTTTTAATAAAGGAAATAGCGATAAGAATAGAATTAATTAACTTTATAGGAATGGTTACGAGAATATTACGAATAAAAGGAAAACTTGTACCTAGAAAAGTTAGAACGATATATAAAGATTTACGCCGTTTATTATTATAAACTTAAATATTAATTTTATTAAAAGTGGAAAAAAGCGATTTATTAACGTATAATCCGAATATATTAAAAAGGGTTTAATTTTAAACGATAAAGAAAAATTAATAAAAATAATTAATAATAATACCGATATTTACGGTTATTTGTAGAAAAGGACGAAATCGATTAATAAATAGCGTTATAAAACTGGTTACCCGGAGAGTTATGTTTATAAAGAATTTTTTTTTTGGTTATTTCGGATAATATAATTATTAAACGGAAAAAGAATTAATTTAAAAAATGGTGGAAAAATATTGCCAGCGAGTTATTACTGATTTAAATATTTAATTAGTTTTTATTATAAATCCCGAGAATAAAAAAGTAATTAAGGAAAAAAATTAAAAACTTTATTAAAAAAAGTTAATAGGATTTAAAAAACGAAGAAAAATATAATAAACAATAGGGAAACGATAATTTATAAATGATATTACTTAACGAAAAAATAATTGAAATTTTTACGGGATAAATTTACGAATAATTAGATATATAATAATAATTTAAGTAGTTAAAAAAACAAATAACGTAAATGGAAATATAATTAAAGGAATTTCGAATATAGAATAATCGGGACGAAAAAACATTACGAAAGTTTTTACGGACCTTAAAAGAATAAAGTTATTTGTAGAAAAGCCGTAGGTAAGCGAAAGGAAAAAAGTTAAATTATAATATTTTAAAAAGGCTTTAAATGTAATAATTAGAGTTACTGGCGATAATACTATTACCGTACGAATACGAATTAAGAAAAATTAATATATCGTAATTGTAGATTACGGAGTAATAATTACGAATTATATTAATTTAGAGGTAGTAAATTATTTGAAATTATTATGGAAGGAAAAAAGTTATTTTTATAAGGTCGAAAATGCCGAAGGCTAAAGATTTACCTATAACGATAAATAAGTTAAACGCGAAATTGATTATTTTAAGACTTTTGTTAAAAAAAGAAAATAAATTATTAATTTCGATATTATTTCGTTAAATAAATACGATATAATTTTAGGAAAATTATAGTTACGCTAGTATAATCTCTTAATCGATTGGAAAATTAATTAGATAAGTTTCCGTTTATTTCCCGGTACGAAATAAAATATAAATAATACGAAATCTTAATATTCGATCGGTAAGAATAACGAATGTAGGTATAAGGATACGATAGAAACCTTATTATTTAAGAAGATAAAATATATTTAAAACAAAGGATATAATAAAAGGATACGGTACGTTATTAAAAGCTTTAAGGTACGGTTTTGATAGATAAACGACGACCTATAAATATAGCCCGAAAAATTATTAGAATAAATGGCGAAAATGTTATTATAATATTACAAGTATAAAAAGTTTTTTTAAAAAAAACTTGATACGAAGTTATTATAATATAGTAAATGGGATTATGAAATAATTTTTAAAAATAGCAAAACGATTGTTTTTTATTTTATTTATAACTTAAACGAAGTAGAATTATATGTTTTTTGTAATTATTTAAAGAATAAATTACGAAAAGGATATATATAACGTTTTAAGTCGTTAATAAAATACCCGATATTTTTCGTTTTACGGAAGAACGGAAAATTACGATTTGTTATTAATTATTAACAACTTAATAATATTCCCGTTAAAAATAAAATATTATTATTATTAATTACCGAAATTAAGGACCGATTACGAAATATTAAATAGTTTACAGCCTTAAATTTGCGAAAAAAATATAACTAGATTCGGATTAAACTAGGAAACGAGTGGAAAACAGTTTTTAAAACAAAGTACGGGTTATTCGAATATTTCGTTATATTTTTCGAATTTACGAACGTATTAGTAATTTTCTAACGGATAATTAATTACGTATTCCGAAAGTACCTTAATATTTTTGTTATATATTATCTCAGCGATATCCTTATTTATTTAAAGATAAAAAAGGAATATATAGGGTACGTTTATATAAGGTTATTAAGTTTAAGCCGTATTATCTAAGCTAAACTAAAGATATAAAATAATTATATTAATAATTAATACGATAAATACTTTACCTAATATTTTCGAATACGGTAACTATTAATAGTTTTTACGGTAACAATAAATTATACCTCGGTTATAAAAAGCCTTATTCCGAAACCAACTATTACGTAATACCGATAAGTTTCGACCTTAATTGTTACAACCTAACAGAAGGGAAAACCTGGAAACGGTCTTAACGGACCGAAACAGCACCTAAGTAAATCAAATCACGTAATTTAAATCTCTTCTGTTTAAAAAATCCAATTAAATCTATATAGATCTAATACCCTTTAAATCTATAAAAACGATAAAATCCATAGAAAATCCATATTTTCACAAAAGGATATATACGCTTATTAATTCCATAATCTAAATAACACTAGCTTACAATATAATTTAATTACTTGAAACGCCCTTAATATTATTAAACGTAATTAAATTATTTTCTTTACTTAAATTTTACAATACAATTACTAATATAAACCGTATAACTTAGTTTAATAATTAATTAACTAACTTAACCGTTATATATTACAAACTTTTGTTTAATAATATTATTAAACTTTAAGTAATTATCCGAATCGTTAAGATGGCCCCTAATACTAAAAAAAACACAGCTAATTAATAACTCTAAAATAAGCTTAAAAAACTAAAAGCAAAAATTCTGCAACTTAAGAAAATAACCAAGAAGGATTTTAATACCTTGAATGTCAAAATTAAAAAGCCCTAACCTTATAATAAAAAAACTAATATTTAAGATTTTCTCACCTAAACACAAGTATACCTGCAATTCTTGGCTCTCGACGATCCGGAAAATAAAATCCTTGCCGTTATAACGTTCCTCACCAGAAATACGTTCGACTAGTTTAAACTAACCATAAAAGATTACCTGAAAAATACAAAAAACGATATAAAAACGTTTATTAAAAAGCTTTTTATTAATTATTCCAATTTTAAAAAAAAATTAAAAACCAACTTTAACAACCTTAATAAAAAACTTATTACCGCGTAAAAAATTCTATAATTACGACAGAAAAGACTAACGTTCAAATACGTAATAAAATTCCGGAACTTAAAAACCAAAATAAGGGAAATAAACGAAAAAAACAATATTTTAATCGATATATTCTATAAAGGATTAAAGGACGATATTAAGGATAAAATAATTAAATTAAAACGATTAATTTCCTTAAGTAAATATATTATTAAAATAATAAAAATCGACAACTAATAATTAGAGAAACGATAAAAAAAAAAGGCCAATACATTCCCTAATACAAATTTAACAAACCTAACTAAAGAAACGGATATTTTACGTCTTTTATTTCCTACAGAACTTAACCAGGCCCTATAGAAATCGAAACGGTCCAATAACGAAATTAATTACAGGTTAAGTGCTATAACTATGGCAAAATAGGACATAAAACCTTTAAATATAAAGTACCTAAAAAACCTCGACAAAATAATTAAAACTCTATCCCTAAAAAATAATAACAAAATAATAAAAAAAATAATAAAGAATTAATTAATATAATCCAATTACGGCATACGATAATACAATAATACAAGAACTATTTAAAATAAAAAAACCTTATTA
>QJNZ01001493.1:0-12220 GCA_004155055.1 Monosporascus sp. CRB-8-3
ACCAACCCCCCCCCCCCCCCCCCCCTCGGCCGGCTTTTCTGACAGATTGACCCTTCTGACATTTTCATTCGTCACAGCGCAGCTGTAGCTATTACCACTCCTCGACTGCGCCCACATTCACATTCACACCTTCGGCTTGGATAGGAGGGGATCATGTCGACTGCGAACCCACGACCGACTTCAGCGGCGCCCGCTCCCTTGGCTTCCGTGCCCAATGGGAACGGGAATATTTCTTCTCATGCGCACGATGATCCGCCGTTAACGAATGGACACCACCACCATCATCACCATCATCACCACCACCACCATGCTCCCGTACAGGATCCACGACCGGCTCCGACCCCGACGCCTGCCATGACTGCCAACGCTGCCGCGAAAAAGAGCAAGGGAAAGAAGGCGCTCGACTCGAGCGAGGCGTCAAAGCTTGTTGCTGCCAGGATTTCCCAGCTCGAGGTCGATACTGCCGCCGAAAAGGAACAGGAGGCCGAGATCGGTAGGTTTATTCCTTTACCGTTAAGTTGTATGGCGTGAGGATCGAGATGCGTCCGGGTATATGACGACCATAACGCAATGTCCTTCCAAATGGCATTGGAGTGCGCTTATGCTGGGACGGAACTATAAGACAACCCAGGCCATGGGCGCACCTGTGGTAAGAGGTTCACAGCGAGGACATATTGGCTGTCTCTCCTGCGGTTCCTGTGGTTGCGCTCTTTTCCCCTGCGCAGCGAAAAGTTCGCATGGCAAAAGCAAGCACCTTGTTGGACTTGCCGTCGGTAACTACCGATACTGTCGCTGCCAAACCTCCCGAAATATCCTCCAAGGCAGGGTGATGTTACGCCTGGCATTCCATGACATGCTTTCGGACCCTAAGCGCGGCTGGCCGTGCGAGGTTTATAGTCGTCGGAATATCGGCGGGGTGGTGGATCATTGCTGACCTTCTACCTCCGTATGCAGATCGTGAAGTCCGCAAGGCGAATCGTGAACTGAATCACCAGATGAATAAGATGAACGACATGGATAAGATAGACCTCCTTACTAAGCGATCATCGGAACTCTTTGCCAACATGAAGCGCCTTGAAAGGGAAAACCTCAAAAACAAGAAACGAGCAGACCAGCTGCAGAAGGAGAAAGACACTAGTCGCACGGACCTGAGCAAGCAAATCGGCCTCAAGGAGAAGTTAGAGAAGCTCTGCCGAGAACTACAGAAAGAAAATAACAAGCTGAAGGTATTTCTTGTTCTGGAGCTTATCTTATATCTGCCGAGCATGAGCTGATATGCCCTACGCTCCAGAACGAACACCGGGCGTTAAATGATGCGCACGATCGACTGAAAACCTCCTCTGATGAGCGATTCAAAAAGGTGCTAGAGACCATGGAAGGCTATCAGGAAGAAAAGGACAATCCTCGCAAACAGGTCATCTACATGAAGGCCGAGGAACTGTATGTTTCGCACCCATTATCTTTTCCCGACGTACGAGAGAGACAGGGGAGGGGGAGAGTTCTGTTTTCTCATATTCACATCCTGTACAGGTTCAAGGCGCGATTCAAATCGCTCATCGATCAGTACGAACTCCGAGAACTGCACTTCCATTCGGCAATGCGCACCAAAGAACTCGAGGTGCAATGGAATATGGCGCGCTACGAGGAGCAGAAGAAGATCGCCGAGGCTGAAGCGAGACGAGCGAACCAGCTTAACAGTCAGGTCCTCACCTTCACCAAGACGGAAACTGAGCTGCGCAACCAACTTAACGTTTACGTCGAGAAATTCAAGCAGGTACGAGCCCCTTCTTCATCCACCTCACGCCACCATCCTATGTGTTCCTAGCACCCCCGCCAGAGCGTCCCCTCGAGCCCATACTCAAGCATAGGCATGTCATTCCAACCAGCAACCCCTCCAGCAGCTATACCCCCCTTCCTCCTGCGAGAACGCAAGCATTAACAGCCGGCGAGGTCGAGGATACACTGAACAATAGTAACGATCTGTTCCTGACGTTTCGCAAGGAGATGGAGGACATGTCTAAGAAGACCAAGAAGCTGGAGAAGGAAAACGAGGCCTATAAGCGCAAGCACGACGCCCTGAATCAGAACATTTTCAAGCTGGCCGAGGAGCGCACCAAGCTCATCCGGGACCTCGAGGACCTTCGCAAGAAAAACGATAAACTCACCAGTATCATCGGCCAGATGCAGCAGCAGGGCCGCGGCATTTCTCAAGGCATGCAGGGCGCCGTCGAGAGTTGTTATGCGCCGGCCACAGCTTCAGCTGGTGGGGCGGAGGCCGGGCCCATGCCGACAGGAGTGGCGGTGAACGGCTCCGATACAGGCGAACTGGAGGACGGCGATGATGAGGCCAGCGAATACGAATACGACGAAGAAGAGGAGGAAGTGAGCGAGGGCGAATTCGACGATGACGACACCGAGGAGGAGCTACTCCCCGCTGGCGCCGTCCCGGGTGCGTACGGCCCCGAGCGTCCTCCGAACCCGCCCCACCCTACTGCCACGGTCAATGGCCATCGAAACTAGGAGACTGCCGATGGGACGTCCGGATGGCGCCCGAGCAGACTCTTGTGGTGGGCCGGTGTAATTGTGCGCTGAATGGAGGAGCAGGCGTCTTAACTCACGGCCTCTCTGCAGACTCTTATGGCGGAGTTGTCAGTGAGCCAGCTAGCGACCCGGGTTCGTGACTGATTTATTCATTTCCATCTCGGTTGATCGGTCCGGCTCGGCCCCCGTCTGGCATTGTGTGCGGCATGAGCCCTACCTTGCGCGTGCGCGGTTCTGCTCCTTGTCTGGATTAGCAAGACGTTTTGTAGAGAAGCATCACATACAGAGCCTCGCGAAGGTGGGATGTGCAACTCATTGGGCCTCATATAGAGAGGAACGTACTTGTCTGGTGAGGAGCCCGTCCGTCCGGGTTGCCCCCCTTTTTTAATCCGGGGTAGCCCGCATGCACAGAGGGCCCCGCCGTTGCCGGTGTACGGATTAGTCTAGATATAGTGAGGGCATGGCACCGCACTATGTCCTCTCGAGTCCCTATAGGCGCGGTAGAATCGTCGCAGTACAATGAATGAAAACATAGATGACCGATTAAGATGCATGCTCGCATTGATGCTGGCTAAATTATGACAATTGATATTGTCATCCTATATGTGAACTAGTTTTATAGGGTCAGGGGTTGTGCAATACCTACTATATGGGCCTACTTACGTAGACAGCAGGTAAACAGGCTGCAGATCAAATTCGGACGGGCACTGACGGAAAAAATCATCAAGGTACCGTAAGAGTACCTAGCTGTTAGATTGCTCATATACTCCGTGATTGTTGCGTTCCTGTTAGCGCAGCCATACATGTGCTAACACTTTATTATGCATTGACATCTAATGTGATGGAGCTGGTTATTAGAACGCAAAACCAGTCGCGTCTAATGGAAACTCCTCATCACTCTGATCGGTCCAGTAAGGGTCATTTCAGGGGTATCTTTTGATAACTTCGTTCTAGGCATTATGGTGCACATGAGTCTCCCCCTCTTGGCCCACGGCGCAATACACGGCGCGATGACGTCCCCATTCCGGCCTTCCTTCACCTTGAAGCCGAAGGCGCACCAAACGCCAGAGCAGCAGCCGCGGCCGGCGATTTGGTTTTCCCACCGCCACCGGCGTACTTGCCTTTGAGCCTAGCGGGCCCCAGCTCCCGCCGTATCTCGTCGAGCTGCTCGGTGCCGTTCTTCCAGCCGCCCTTCTTGAGCTGTTTCTTGCCGTGCATGGAGTAGCCGCCGAGGAAGTCGTCGAGGATGCTGTCGAAGTCACCCCGCGTGGGGCCCGTGACGCTCGACGCCGTCGACGCGCCCGTCATGCCCGTCATGCCGGACAAGGCGGACGCCGTCCCGTCGTCGTCGCCATAGAGGAAGTCGTCCTCGCCGTCCTCGTGCGTCGGGTTGTAGTGCCGCTCCTCGAGCCTCTCGAACCGCTCATCGAGGATGCCGAGCTGCTCCGTTCGCACCAGCGACGACGATGTCATGCTGTACCCCGACTGGCTCGTCAGGGCACCCTTGCGCTTCTTGCGCCGCAGCCCGCCGTTCGTCGTGGTCGTGAAGAGCGATGACTGTAGGTCCGAGTTTGACGGCGGCGGTAGGGGTGTCTTCTTCTTCTCTGAGGGATGGACCTTCTGGTCTTTCTTGAACTGCTTGAAGTCCTCGAGCCAGTTCTCGTTAGGTGCCGGCGCCTCTTCCCCGTTCCCGGAGCCGGGTACCGGTACCAAGGTCGGCACCTCCTCGTCAGCTCCCCGGGCGGCAGTCTTGTATTCCCGTTTCGGCTTCGCCGTATCGTCGGATTCCCAACCATCTTCGTCCTCGTCGAAGAAGTCACCTTGCTCCTCGAATTCGAAGTCGTCGAGTTCCCGCCCCTCCTTCGCGAGCTCCTGGAAGATGTCATCGTCGTCATCTACGTACGCCTCGTCCTCGAGCGCCTCGAGCACCTCGCGCAGCCGCGGGTCCATGTCGGGCTGGAAGCCGCCGATGGCATCGGGGACGTCCTGCTGCGCCTGGTACGTCAAGCGCGTGAGGTTCTTGGACGGCAATATGTCGTCATCAAGCAGCTCCCTCTTCTTGCGCTCGGCGTCGTCGATATCCAGCTGCCGCAGCGCGTCCTCGAGACTCTGCTTCTGCTTCCCCTTGCCCTTGTCTTTACTCTGGGAGGAGGGCTTGGCCTCGACGAAGACGACCTCGCCATCGCCTGACGACGAGTTAAGGTCACGCAGGTGCTGCATGTAGTCGTACTCGGTATCGTCGAAGTAGACGCCGTAGTTGGCGGCCTCGCCCTCGTTTGCGCGGACGGCGGCGGCATCGGATCCCAGCTCCGATGCGAGGTCGTCCAGCTTCTTCACCTTATGGCTATTAGGCGCGGTGGTCGGGTTCAACACCATGGACGGCGCATCGCTGTCGTGGATCCTAGGGTCATTTTGCGGGCGGTGCACCAGGGTGAAGTGCTGGGCCGTCTTCTTGTCGCTGATCCGAATTTTGTTGTTAGATTTATAAAGGCAATCAATCGGTTGCGAACAGGGGAACTCAATACCTACATCCACTTGCCTTTGGGCATCTTGATAGATATGTGTATGCGAGAGCTGTATGGCTCCCTGAGTTGCGAGTACCAAGAGTCCGTAGTCTCTCGTCGTAAATGGGTAAAATGTGTCGAGGGTTCACTTCATATACCCCTAAGGGAGGAAACGTTGGCTACAACACGGAGGAGGCGGAGGAGGGTGATGATGGTTGCTGGAAAGCTGGAAAGGAGCACATTGAACCCTTAAAAAAAGTTTGGTGGGGTGATGTTCTTATCGGGGCTTATCGTCCACTGGGAGTGACGCAAAAATTAATTTGCCCCGCGATTTAATTTATCAGCATATCGATCTACAGTTCTCACTGTAACATTCTTTATCAATCCCATACCCCCCCTCCCCCCTTCAACTTCAACTTCGACTTCCCCGAGGAAGCCAAGACGAACTCCTTATTATTATCACACTTTCCCCCCATCTATTATTGATCGGCATCCTCGACCATCCAAGATGCCGAAAGCGAAGTCCAAACAATCCGTGGGGCTGGGCAATACCCTCATGAATGATCGCTTCGGCAAGGGCAAGGGATCTGATCGTAAGAGAGGCACCGGGGTTACGAGAATCAACCATGCGACCGGAGAGGAGGTATGTATGAGCATCAGGTCGTATGGTCTACTATTAATATACTAACCCCTATCACTACAGTACATCACAAACGACCGAAAAGAGGCAGCATGGGTCAAGATGCGCTCCGTCACCGAACAAAGCGCAATGGATGAGTTCTTAGCCACCGCCGAACTGGCAGGCACCGATTTCACCGCCGAGAAGATGAACAACGTCAAGATCATACATACCGACCAGCGGAACCCGTACCTGTTGTCCGCAGCGGAACAGCGCAACGTCTTAGGCAAGCATCAAGCACACAAGGCCAGATTATCAGTCCCGAGGAGGCCGAAGTGGGATGAGCATACTAGCGCTCAGGAGTTAGACATCCTCGAAAGAGAAAGCTTCTTGAACTGGCGAAGGGGGCTGGCCGAACTGCAGGAAAACCACGATCTCCTTATGACACCCTTCGAGCGCAATCTGGAGGTCTGGAGGCAGCTGTGGCGTGTAATTGAGAGGTCAGACCTGGTCGTCCAGATCGTCGATGCGCGGAACCCTCTGATGTTCCGTTCCGAGGATCTCGAGTCATATGTCAAAGACGTCGACCCTAAGAAGGAGAACTTGCTGCTGGTCAACAAGGCAGACATGATGTCGACAAAACAGAGGAGGGCATGGGCCACATATTTCAAGGAGAACAAGATCGCATACAGCTTCTTCTCCGCTAGCCTCGCGAAGCAGTTGAATGAGGAACGGGACTTGCTGGACGAGCCCGAAGAGCCCGAGAACGGCCAAAGCGCCAACCCGAAGACCATTCCTAGGACACGGAAGACACAATCGCCAGATGACGGGGGTGAAGGAGATGACGCATCTGAAAGTGATGAAGAGGACAGCGAGGAAGGTGCCAGAATAGTGGTAGAGGCCGACAGCGACGATGATACCCGGATATTGACAGTCGAGGAGTTGGAGGACGTCTTTCTTCAACACGCCCCCGACTCGGATGGTAAGGTCACACTCTTCGTTTCGGTTCCATGCCATTCCGTATTAACGTCCGACAGGTCCGGATCGAAAACTACAAATCGGTTTAGTCGGCTATCCCAACGTAGGAAAGTCTTCAACCATTAATGCACTGATCGGCTCCAAGAAAGTCTCAGTCTCGTCAACTCCAGGCAAGACGAAACATTTTCAGACCATCCATCTCAGTGAAAACGTCATCTTATGTGATTGTCCTGGTCTAGTCTTCCCCAATTTCGCTACGACCAAGGCTGATCTAGTCTGCAACGGCGTCTTACCGATTGACCAGCTCCGAGAATACACTGGACCCGTCGGTCTCATCACCCAGAGGGTACCTCAGCCGTTCTTGGAAGCGGTATACGGCATCCACATAGACACCCGGCCACTGGAGGAAGGGGGCACAGGTATACCGACGGCTAGCGAGTTCTTATCCGCCTACGCTAAGGCGCGCGGCTTCCAGACCCAAGGTGTCGGTCAGCCCGACGAGTCCCGGGCGGCGCGAATTATTCTCAAGGACTACGTCAATGGGAAACTTTTATACGTCGAGCCGCCACCCGGTTATGGTGATGCCGCCGAGTTCAACCGCGAGCTGTACGATGCGGCACATCTGCCGGAGAAGCGGCGGACGGCACTACTCGCGGCCCTGGACCAGCTGCACGTAGCGGACGGCGACGAGGAGTCTAGCATCGCCGACACGGATATACCGGCGCTGCCAGCGGGTGCCAAGTCGCAGCGCCTCGACAAGGCGTTCTTCGCGGCGACGGGCCGAGGCAACGCGGGCCACCTCACGATGCCCTTCAACCACAAATACACCCAGCATGGGCGCGACCAGGCGCAGACGCGTGCCAAACAGCTCAGTGGGCGCAAGGCTAGGGCCATGATCGCGCTCGAGACGGGCCTCGATCCCAAGGACATTCAAATTGGGAGCTCCAAGAAGCATTTCAAGGGCGGACCCAAGGGGAAGGGGAAGAAGGCTGGAAGCACGCTCTTGGAATGATTGATATCGCAGAGATCGGGAAGAGGGGGGTTGGGTTAGGTTGGTTCAGATGCGGGTTCTTACGACGGGTTTACTATAAGCTTAGAGGGACGGACGAAATCCAAAGGAAACGGTATGACTGGGTGTTCTCGGGCCTGGTTTGCATTGTCACGGAAATGAAGGGGTGGGCAGCAGCAGTACGCGCCCAGAAGTGCATACTTAGCTAATAATGCCAAATACGAGCAACTATTAACACACAAAAGCCCGATTAGTGGTGTATTGGTATGGTAGCGCGGTTTCAAAAGACACCTGGCAAACAATCAACCCGCGGAAGGTTGGCAGATTAAGACGTGATGTAACTTGGAAGTGACTCTGCTCTCTCCGGGAGACTGGCAGGCCCAGGTTCGCGCCCTGGAGTGGGCATCCCATTTTTCTTTTCCCTTTCCATTCTTCATGTTCGAGCGACTTGGATGACCCCTTGAGAGGTGAAAATATGTGTATATATGAAGTAATAACTTCGATTCACTTGGCCCCCTGGACTGGGAGAGATGTGGCCGTTCTTACCGGGCGCGGTCCTTCGCTCCCTTATCCTCCTCGCCGACGAGCGAGTGCATCGACAGCTGCTCCCGGCCCCTTCGCTAGCGTAAAACGGGAGGAAATGAGAGAAAAATCACTATAACCTTATAGTAGACATAGGGAATACGCACGCAACTCACCGTACGCAGCCCGGATTTAACTTCGGTGACCCCCTTGACGGCCTGATCAGGTATTTGATCAACGTGGTTGTTCCAGTGGCTGCTTCTGTATGTGATGCGATTATGTGATGGTTGTGCAGTTTGGCTTTGTAGTAGATGTGCTCCAGACTTAGGAGGAGGAAGGAGATAAGTGCTATAGCGAATCCCGCTCTGCTAGTGACGACCCCAGCATACTATTCAAGCCCTTACTAATCTAGTGACCTGATAAGAGCGAGGATTCTAACGCTGTTCCTTGCACCATCGCTGCATGCTTTGTCCTGTGCCATCCCAGCCAAGTAAGCCCATAGCATTTAATTCCCGTCTATGCTGCGTCTTATCTGGTTTTTGACCCGAGCCATTTTACATCCCGTCTATCGATATGCCGTCGTCAGAGCCTTCGGATCCGTCCGAGCCCTCGGACCCATCCTCGCTTTCGTCTTCGTCCATCTCGTCCCCATCCTCGTCCTCGCCAGCCTCGAGACCGTACGCGTCGTAGAAGTCAGACAGCTGCTTGACCTGGGTCTTGTACCCGACCTCCTGGAGCTCCTTCTCTATTTTCTGTTACGCGGGAGTCGGTTAGCCATCACGGCACATCGTTCAACATTCTCGCACAAGGAAGGGGGTTTTAACGAATATTTGAGGGCAAGGAACGTACCTCGACCATGACATGCGCACAGCAGACCACGACATTGCTCTTTCCCGGCTCGAAAACGGGTAGCAGCCAGGTCTTCATCGCCTCCTTGATGTCGTCGACCGTTACGTCCCGGACCTTGGTGAGCATCTTCTGGTTGTAATCCGAGGGCAGACCCCTGACGGCGCTGAGGATGTAGTTCTGCACGGCAGCAGTCGCCATGGTGGCCTGTTCGTCCGCCATGGCCATGACGAGTTGGCTGATGGCGCCCTCGATCATCGGTGTCTCGAATGCTACCGTGCCGTCGACCAAAGCGGCGATCGCGTCTCGCGCGGCACTGATCGCCTTCGACGCCAACGGAGATCTGTACACCTTGAAATGCACCCAACCGCCGTCGACCTCTTTGGCAAAGTACACGCCGTAGGCAAGGCCGTTCCCCCGGGCGGCATTCCATAGTGGACCCTCGACGGTTTCGAGGTACTGGCAGGCGACGAGTAAGGCCGGGACAGCTGGGTCGGTGAAGGACGTGAAGCCCTTTCCAGTACTCACCGAATAAGAACTGTCAATCGTAGTCATGGGGATGATGACGGCACCAATGGAGCCGGGGTTCCGGCCCTCATCGTTAAGCAGAGTGTACGGCTTGGGGATAGGGTTCATCTCCTCCGTACTTGCGTCAAGAGACTTGGACAGAATGTCCCAAGTCTTAACCGGCTCAGGAAGTTTAGAGTTGGAGATATCCGCCGTAACGAGGATGCGGAGGTTGCTGAAGGTAAAAAGAGCTTTCCGGATTTCTTCGAACCATGATAGGACATTATCTGGGTCCTTCTCGAGGCGTTTCTTGAGTCTGCGAAGGTACGTAGCTTTCACCAGCGTGCGCTTTGCTACTATCAGTGAAGACGCTTTATTGTGAAGAGCCATCTCGACCTCATTGGCCATTACTCTCCCGTCGCGCTTGGCCTCTGGGATGTCGGAAAGTTGTTTCGAGATGCTAGCTTTCAAGCGTGTGACATCAAAGATACTGTCGAACATCATCGTGCGAATCCACTCGACTGCACTAGCATATTTTTCGGGTTCGACTTGCATGCGAATGACGAAGCTTTCGGCATCACCAACACGATTGCCGGATTCTAGTCCATAGGAGACCGTCTCTTTCTCGAGCTCCATCACGACCTTCTCAAAGTCAATCCGTTGGCCGTTCCGGTTGATGTGAGTGTTGAAGAAGTTATCGGTGAATATGGGAAATAGAGGCTTGTAATTGACAGGGACCTTCGACGTCCCTACGTGGACTGTGATATGAACGAAGTTGGTTGGAACATCCTCAAATTGGACGAACAGGGGAAGACCGGATGGCACTTTGTCGATCGCATTTTGGGCCGGGTTATCATGCGTACCCAGTTTACGGGCAAGGCCAGACCGCGCTGTCTGTGATCGTATGAAGTTGATTGACTCTGTCGGGGGTACTGGCCACTTTTCTAGTAAGGAGTTGGGGATCTCGACCTCGTTCTCCTTTTTGGCTTGGTCCAGTTTCTGCTGAAGTGCCTTCAGTCCATCTGGACCCAACTCTTGCTTCCTCTTCTCGATTCTGGCGACTTCTTCCGCTTTCTGCTTATCAGCCAACTTCAAGGATGGCTTCCCGAGGACTGATATGTGATGCGCATCAGAAATCCACTTCTTGAGGAATCCTCTCCATTGCTCATCGGTCCATGTCTCTAGGGTGTTGTATTCGCCAAGACTCGAAAGGTCTCTCAGGGTCGACCCATCTCGGCTACCAAAGAGGTAGTCGGTAATGATGTTGGTTGAATAGAATGATTCGGACTCTTCTGCCTGAGCCTTGATCTGCCGGCGTTCACGTTGTATGCATTCATTCATATAGACCATATCTAACGGCTTCGACGCAACCTCATGGAGGAGAGAAATCAGACGTTGTTCCACAAATTCTAGCTTTTCAGTGGCTACGCCCGTTGGTTGCAGCCAGATGACCGTGTTCGGCCGAGCGTCCCACCAATATGAGACTGAACTTGCGAGGTCTTCCTTTTCCACGATGACGTTCTCCAGCACGGCGACAGATGATCCGCAGAGATATGTTAGCAGAACGTTTAGTGCCGTTGTCTCAACGACGTCGACGCAGTTCGGCCCAAAGAAAGCAATTACCATGTCTCCAGTCGATTCGTCCTCTTCTGGAAATTCGATAGTCTCAACTGTCGTGCGTTTGAGGGCAGGAGGCTGTGCAGATTCTATCCATGGCCGTCTGAAAGGGGCATCGAGCGGCGGGATGTCGTCTTTAACGCTCTCTTCGAACGTATCGAGAATCTCAAGGAGGTTCTCATGGTCGACTTCACCGACGACAATGATACACATATTCCGTGGTTGATACATCACCTTGTGAAAGTTGCGAATCTTTTCAGGAGTCAAGACCCGCAAAGCTTCTGTCATGCCCCCTGTCTCGTAGCGGAAGCCGACGTCCTCGGGATATAACAGACGGCGCGCTTTGATATCCATAAGCTCCGTGCTAGTGTGCTCAACACCCTGCATTTCCGAATATACAACACCAGCGTCGTTGCCTTCACCGTTGATATGGTGGACTTCGGTCAGGCATGCTGCATCCGTGATAGTCGGGACGATGAGATGCTCGAGATAGACGGGTAAAATTTGTGCGAATCCTTGCCATCCGGCGGTCTCCAGCGTGTATGCTGTATGATCCGTGGCAGTCCACGCATTGGTGCCTCCGTATGCACGTGAAGCCAACTTATCCAGGAGTCCCTTATATCTATAACTCTTGGAGCCCATGAACACCAAGTGCTCCAAGGTGTGGGGTGCTCCGGAGTCGTCGAATATCTCGGTGGCCAGGGTGAAGTATCCATTTACTTTAGGACCCTTTCGATAAGCCACAATGACCTGCATGCCACTCCTCTCCGATTCATATTGAGTGATGGTAGCCGGGGCGTAGTCCGTCTGAAAGCTCTGGATCTTACGAAAGCGCGTGTTCGGCCCTTGCGAGCCCATCTTCGCCTTAAGAGAACCCGAGAAAGACGTAGATAAGTGGCTGTTAATATGTTAGCTACAAGCAGCTGTCCACAGTAAGGGATAAGACACAAGCGGCTGTGGTATATGGAGGCTCCGCTCGTCAGACAGTGAGGTAGACGGTAAGCTTTTGGCCTTAGCCGGATATGGGCTCCCAAGAGTCTTTGGTCTCATGTTGGAGGCATATCTCGGCAGAACGGG